>JARYGA010022159.1:0-201216 GCA_030545235.1 Helianthus tuberosus
TAATAGTTTTGTTATAGAAGTATTTTGCATTAAAAGATATTCATATTAAATATAGACATATTAGAAAAAATATGATGACCCTTTATCGTATGTCATAGAGGTGAAGATAATCTTAATCTTTAATATGTAAAATAGGTATATTCAATAGATAAAGTAATTCTTATATTTTTATCTATATATCATATAATATAATTTAGTAACTCAAGCATCATGGTATATCAATTTCTTTTTAGTGAGACGATGCATAAAAAATATTTATTAAGGTGGAGAATGATCTTTATATTAATTTAGTTATTATTATTATTATTATTTATTATGGTTGATGTAGTATAATAAATTGCCACATGACATTTTGATAAAATCCTTTATTATGAGAGAATGTCGTGTGACATTAAGAGGACTTTTTATTAGTATTAGATATTTAAACATTAATCATTACTATTTCTTAAATAATAAAAACTAAATTTCCAAACTTGATTATTCTTCGGTTATCGTCACCATACGCCGATTCGTGTCAGGGTAGTTTACAACTAAACTACTTTTCACATAGTTTTTTTTTTATCGACAAGGAATGACGTGCCAACCATCATGACACAGGGCGCTGTGGCTAAGGTCGACTACTCGACCGCCGCCTCCCAAATGCGTGGAAACCCGACCTTCACCCACCCGAAGGCACGACAATGGAATAATCGGTAAAACATCGCCTCCTATCCAAGACGAACCGGCACCACCCGTATTCGCCTTTCACCTTGATGCCACAGGAAATAATGGGGAGAGTGGAAGTCGAATTTGGGTCACAAGCAACACTAAGTTTTTCCCCAACCACTCTACCACTACCTCATTAACAAAAGCAATATTATCATATGTTGTTACACATGCATATTTACTCCAACATACCCTACCATGAAGTCTCACATCCTATATGGTAGTTGATTTTCATAATTAGTGTTTGCCTCTGCTATTATGTACATGTAAATGTAAATATTTGATTTATCAAGATTTAGTTTGCATTAATAAATATTTAAGTCTTCGAATTATGTAACATACATGTAATTGGATATGTATATTTAATATACAATCACAATCACCATAACAAGAAGTAACTCAAACCATCATGGTGATTAATATCATCAGATCAAAAGGGTTCCTACTCATTTTAATCTTCGTCATCATCTCTAATGCTAATCAAGAATTGCAAAAAGCCGATTCAAGCAAACTTTTGTTGCGTAAGCTAGGGTTCAAAGCGTCTGATCTTGAATACTATAAGAAAAGGTCGCTTGGTGTGAACTCAACAAGGCTGTACCTGGAGGCCCTAATCACCCTCCTCATTTGCCAGGTGAAACAATAATGATGTCACTTTGTGTCAACCCTAACAAGGCTGCACCTGGAGGACCTATCCTCTTTCCCCCTTTGGCAGGTGAAACAACGGTGTCGCTTGGTGTAAACCCTGAAAGGGCTATAACCGGAGGCCCTAGCCGCCCTCCCCCTTTGGTAGGTGAAACAACAACGGTGTCGCTTGGTGTGAACCCTGACAGGGCTGTACCTAGAGGCCCTAGCCGCCCTCCCCCTTTGACAGGTGTAACAACATCGATTCACTAGTTTTGTGATGATCGATTAGACATTCTTGGTTTGACGTTGATAAATTTTAATAATAAAATATTATTTCTAGCAAGAGTTCTTTACTATATCGTTTTTTAACATCTCGACTTTTGATAGCAATAATAACTAGTCTAAGGGGCTGTTTGGCAACCCTCTTAATGATTCATTAAGAGGCTGCCCTCTTATTCGGACAGAGGTTGGTTGTTTGGTTGGCAAAATACCAACCTCTTAATGGTACCATTAAGCGTTGTACCATCCAGAGATTAAAAGACGCTGAAAGAAAAAAAAGACCAAGGGACCCTTTTCCTTCTCATTCTTCTCTGCAACAACAGCTAGGGTTCACACTTTTCCTTCTCATTCTTCGCCGCCCTCCACCTCCTTCTCCTCACCCCCGAGTGCTCGCCGCCGCCGCCTCCCTCCTCCTCCTCACGGTCGCGCCGCCTCCCTCCTCCTCCTCACGCTCGCCGCCGCCTCCCTCCTCCTCCTCACGGTCGCCGCCGCCTCCATCCCTCCTCCTCCTCACTCTCGGTCGCAGCCTCCATCCCTCCTCCTCCTCACTCTCGGTCGCCGCCTCCTCCTCCTCCATCCCACCCAGGTTCGTTTCTTGCTTTTTTTTATTAAACTGATTTTTCATTTAATTTACTCATTATTATGATGTAGTTAAGTTTGATTAGGTTTTTTCTATGGATTTGTTTATTTTTCTGAATTTTTTTATTAGTTTTTTCTGATATTTTTTTCAATATTTTACTCATTATTATGTTCATTGATGTTATATGTAGAATGGTTATGTTGTATGTTGAAAATTCATAGATGTTATATGTAGAATGGTTATGTTCATTGATGTTATATGTAGAATGGTTATGTTCATTGATGTTATATGTAGAATGGTATGATTGTAAATGGTTATGTTGTAAATATACATTTTTCTTTATGTTGTATGTTGATTGTGGTTATGTTGTATGTTGAAAAAAGATACATGTTTTCTTAGTGTTGTATGTTTGATTGTGGTTATGTTGTATGTTGAAATGGAAAAGAAATGGCAAAAAGGATTAGGATTAATTGGAAGCAAGAAGGTGTTGAAAAAACCTTTCTTGAAGCATGTGTTCATCAAATAACCGTTAATGGACGTGAAGGAAGTAGTCTTAAACAAGCGTCATGGAAAACTGTAGCTGAAAATTTGAAAACACAACATAATTTCATAGTGGAACAACGTTAAATGAAGAATCACTATGATTTTCTAAAAGGAAAATTTGCAGCTTGGTTAAAGCTTAAAAACAAAACCGGGAATGTGTATGATCCAGTTACAAACAGCTTTAACTTGTCAGAAGAAGAGTGGCAAATTGAGATGAAGGTATCTGTTTTATACTAATAATTAGTAGTGGTATATTTCATTAATTTTATAGTATTTTAAAATATTTCTTCACACAGTCTAACAAGTATGTAGAAGCTTTGAGAAGTGCGCCACTTGCTTTCCCCGAGCTTTGTTGTCAATTGTTTGAGGGGTCTACTTCAAATGGGTTTGATAGTTGGGGGCCAAGTTCTACGCTTCCTCATCCTTCTGAGGAAGTGAATGAGCACAATTTGGATGGTATGGATGTCGAATGCACTCAAGTGGATTCCCCAGGTAAAGGTGTTAGTGAGGAGTCAAGTATTCGGTCCCAAAAAAAAGAAAAAGGAGAGAAACGAAAACATAAGGCAACATTAGAGTCACAGCTTATAGAAGTTGGTGAAGATATTAGCAAGTTGGCAAAGATGATGATTGAGAAACACACACTTTCTGATGATATGGATGCATGTTTGGAGAAGTTGGAGACATTGGGTTGGGATGAGTCGGATGCGAAATACGAAACAGCGCTTTTGCTTTTTGGTGAGAGTGCCGATCTTAGGAAACTGTGGGTACGTCTTAAGCCGCAGAATTGTGAGAAATGGGTTAAGAATGCGGGAGCGAAGTATGGATTGTTTAACTAATATTGTGCTTTGATTGTTTTTTTTTTTTTGGGTTAGATGTTATGTTTTGGATGTTATGTTTTGGATGTTAGGATGTTATGTTTTGGATGTTATATTTTGGATGTTATGTTATGGATGTTATGTTTTGGATGTTATGTTTTGGATGTTATGTTAATGTGAATGTTATGTTAATGTGGATGTTATGATAGGTACCTTATGGATCCGGACGATGAGATTATAGTTATCATGATCTTTTGTTGGTATTGGGTTTCATTAGCCTCGAGAATAAATGTTGAAAGGATAAGCGACTTGAATTCGACATTAACCGGTCATGAATACACGCAAGAATTATTGCATGGTACTTCTACACAATGTCATGAGATGATGCGTCTTTCACGTGATGCATTTATACTATTGTGCAATCATTTTAAACAAAAAAATTGGGTGCAAATTAGTAGGTCAATAAGCTTGGAAGAAAAGTTGGCTATGTTTTTTATGGTCATTGGACATAATGAACGTTTTCGAATGGTTAAACGAAGGTTTCAACACTCAACGGAAACAATTCATAGATGTTTTCATGAGGTCCTAAAGGCAATGATGAATTTCGCAAGAGAAGTTATAGTTCCAACATCTTCTAATGTAAGCGCAAATAACTCCGAACGACATAGAAGGCTAAAAGAAATATTTCCTGGAGCAATAGGTGCCTTAGATGGAACTCTTATACATGCGATCGTGCCTGTTGATCAACAGACTCGTTACAGGGGAAGAGGAAAAGGTGAATGCTTTCAAAATGTATTAGCAATTTGTGACTTTGATATGATATTCACATTCGTATGGGCCGGATGGGAGGGCATTGCACATGATTCACGAGTTTTAAAAGAAGTTGCATTCAACCCAAATTCTGGCTTTCCTTTTCCGCCACCAGGTTTTGAACCATTCTTCAATGTTCATTTCATACATTATTTGTTTTTTATATGATAGTTTTGATACTGATACAGATAAGTATTACCTTTGTGACGCTGCGTACACCAACACTCGTGGATTTATGACTCCCTACTGTGGTACGAGGTATTGGTTAGCCGATTTTCGACGACAACGTGCGTTAACTAAGGAAGAAAGATTCAATCATGCTCACGCACAACTCAGAAATGTCATTGAACGTGCATATGGTGTTCTAAAGGCGAGATTCCCAATCCTAAAGCAAATGGCTCCCTTTTCTTTTCCAATACAAAGAGACATAGTGATTGCTTGTTTCGCCATCCATAATTTTATAAGGAAATGCAATATTTATGATCAGTTATTTATGGACTATGATGAGAACACGATGTTTCATGAAATGCAAAGTGGGGAAAATGATGGCCTGTTAGTTCAAGACATAGAGTGGGGTTCACAAGGTATTGACTATATGACTTCTTTACGTAACCAGATTGCTAATCAGTTGCTTTCAAATGATTCAAATTAAAATTGTATGCAGAGTTGTGTTATTTGTATTTGGATTTCGTATGTTGTGTTAGTTTGTATTTGGATTTTCGTATGTTTCCATGGAATTTAAAGGATTGATGTGTAATTTGGATTTTCTATGGCGTTTTGTATTTTTCTTTTACAATTTTTCATCAATCTGTACACTATTCAGAACTCTTGCCAAACAGATACATTTCATTCAGCACATAATAGTTCAGAGGGGTAATATAGTCATTCTGCACAGTCATTCAGAGATACAACCAGACAGCTCTTACTGGTTCAACACTTACTGGTTCAGAGCCTCTTACCCATTCAGACCTCTTACTGGTTCAGCACTTACTGGTTCAGCACTTGCCAAACAGCCCCTAAGTACCCGTGTGTTACACGGGTGGCTAATAAGAAAAATAACTACTTTAACATTGTTGACGTAAATATTTTAATTATATATACGTTGAAATATTAACAGAAATTATAGAGAGTACACCAAATAATTGAAATACATGAACACAACAAAAAATAACAACTCATTGAAGATCTCTTTATAAACAACATTAGTTGTTTTATTCGTAGGTTTGCCGTCATTGCCAAGTTTTAGTATAGGTGTTGATACTTCCACATGCCATATACAGTTCATTCGATAATTATCCAATACATTACATATTTTTACATGGTGTTATACAATTTTTATAGTTTTAGAATGTTATCAATAATATATTAATAATAAATACGGATATTTTCTATTGATGACAAAAAAATAACAAATTAATATATTATATTGATAAGTGGTTTAATTAATATTAGATCAATACTTAATGAGACATTACGTATTTTAAATCAAGTTTCGTGACAAGGAAATGATTAGTTACGGATTTTGAATGTGAATTAGAGTTGAAACCATTTATGTGACAACCCTCGTAATTACTTGTATACGTACGATTCATTAATGTTAATTAAAGTGCTTGATGTCTGTGCTGAATTACTTAACTGCTCTCTGATTACTGTGTCATACTTACATGTGTTTTTTTTAACATACTAGTCTTGTGTAGAAAATTGTCTAAATGGTCATGTATGTTTTCCTAAGTGTTGGGAATTAAAAATTTTACAAAAAGATATATATATAGGACACTATATGGAATAACTTAGCACTTTAACGGAACGGTGCCTAACCGAACAACCGGGCAATACTCGGAACACTAAAATATTGCAAGAAACATTGTTTTTATTTTTCTGAGCTAATTATGGTTCCCGAGCACACTAACACGCTACATAATACATGGTACACACTAAACACTAGACTTTTACCACTTAACCCCTAACTAATTACTTCTACCACAACAAAATACATTTTACACCCCCCCCCTTTGTGTGACCGTCCCCATGGGACCCCCCCCCCCCCCACTCTAAGATTTTTACAAATCTTCTTAAAATCCAATTAGATCTCTCATTGGGATTTGGTTGATTTTGTTTGTACTTTAGTGGACACTTAAACCAATGGATAAAAGGCTTAGTGGAATTATAAGAAACCCATCAACTTCATCAATTCACCAACAATTCCTTTCTTCCTTCCTCACATAAAAGCTCGGCCGAACAACCTCCCACACACCACCACATTTTCAATTTCCATTCATTCCATCCAAGAATACTACAAGGTGTATCAAGGTATTTTAGGAGGTGTGGAACTCTTGGATCTTGAAGGACCTTTACCACAAGCTTTTACCCACTCATTTTTCCCCATTGATCTTCCCTAGCTTAAAAGCTAATAGTAAGCTTCTTTGATCCTTGTTTACTCCATGTTTTTAGTGGTTAATAGTTATATTTTGATGAAAGCATATGAACACTAAAAGATCATAAACATAAGTCTTGAACATAAAGCTAACATGATGATGAAATAAGATGAAATCTTGATGAAATAATGCTAGTATAATGTTGTTGGTATATGTTGATGCTTGCTTGTTGATTATTAGAAATATGTTGTTGATTATTATAAGGAACTTGTTAAAGCATGATTAAAAACATGGTTTAACAAGTTAGAGGTGATTATGTGCTTGTATGAAATAATCATCTTCTAGTCTACACATGAACTTGAAAGAAAAATGATTGTTCTTAAAAAAAAAAAAAACCAAGTGAACTAGTGATCTTGTAGATCTAAAACTTGTGGATGATTTTCCTAAATAAACCATGTCTAAAAGACGGGTTTTGAAGGATCATAACTTTTCTTGCATATACATTATTTTTGGAAATTAAAAGGGATATAAGGATGCAAGTGAAATATGAAAATGTGGTAAATAAATATTTTTGTAAAATATGTTCACAAGTTGTGAACATCTAAAAATCACGAGAATGAGATTTTAAATAAAGTAAACACACTTTGGAGGGTAACTAAGACCACTAAATACCTTACCAAGTTACTACGCGTTTTTACGAAAACACAAGTTCATGTAACTACGTAGAGTGCATTATTTTTACACTTGGTGAATGTAATATTGTTTAGTGAATGGTTGATGATTGTTGAATGAAAATTTTGAAAAGAAAATGATATGCTTATAAGCATGGACATCTCCATTTACAAAGGAAACTCTGGCGAAATTTTCTAAAAAGTCCAACACTTAGAAATTATGTTTCTAACAAGCGTTCACATATATGTTTTAACTTTGCTTTTCAAAATAAACTTCGCCATGAGTTTGTTACAAAAATACAAAGTATCGGAGGTTGATTTTTACAAGTAAAATGGTTAAAAATATATTTAGAATATATATTTTATGCTAGAACACTTGTGTGGATACTTGTTATTTTGTAAGATAGTTATATTATATTAGGGTAAAATAATATAACTTAACAAAGTACTTTGACATTAGAATTGTGTGGTACATGATAGAAGTAATGAGTAGATAAACCGTACGTAGGATACGTCTTATGCATGAGAAACTGATTGTTATCCGTACCTTATTAGGACGTGCTTGATTTCTGATTATTAGAGTAACTAATCTAACCGAGCAAACCAAGGTGAGTTCACACACTTTCTAAGGCATGGGATTCCTGGTGGTTTGGGAATGGGTTAAGGAATTAAAACGGAACCTACATATCCTCCTTGGGTAGGATATGTACCGGCATCCTCCATAGGTAGAATGCCAATATTAATCCTGCGTATTCTCCTTGGGTAGAATACGTACGTTCGTTCTCCTTGGGTAGGACAACAACCTTAAAACTTACTAGACAAAACTCTATCATTAAGTCCCTTATTTTATATCGACTTAATCGCCGAGGCCAATGGCGAGCGGGTCATTAGTTAATAGCGCTATTAGGTTTAACAAACCACACACCGTGCCAGTCGGACGGATGTGTACTAATGGACTATGGCAAACTGTCAATGATGATAGACATTGACGTAGGGCACAACTTACTTTCATTAGTAGTCGATATGGTACGGTCTAGTAGTTCCCATGGGGAAGCCCCCACTGATTTTGGATATGGTTTGGGTAATAAAGAAGGAACTGGTTAATCATACTTTCATCTATGGGGTAACCCCCACGGCAAATAAGCCAGCGAAAGACAAACCATGTTTTCGGAAACAACTTAAAACTAAACAACCATCTATGAACTCACTCAACTTTGTTGTTGACTCGTTGTTACATGCCTTACAGGTCGTTAGATGCTTATGGAGCTTGCACGAGAAGGAAGTCGTTGTGGGATATGGACTGTTATGTCCCGTGCTAAACATTTAATCCTTATGAACTTATTAAACTTACGTATTGGACTTTAAACTTATGAACTATGGAACTTATGTTTTGGACTTACGTTTTATGCTTCCACTGTTAACTTAAAGTCGGTTACCTTCTTTAGGTCACCAATTATATTGTGGTTGGTATTATTTACTTAATTACGTTGTTCAATATGATTGGTGGCTCGATCCTGGTCATGTCACGCCTCCAAGCGGTGATACTCCGCAAGGTGGATTTTGGGGGTGTGACAAATTGGTATCAGAGCCATTGGTTATAGTGAACTTGGTTTTAAAAAGAGAAAAGCTTTTTGATAAAACCAGACTATAACCTGTACAGTGCTCAACGATCCACAACGACGCTTCGCTTCACGTGCAAGACTCGACACAATAGGTGGTATGATTTATGTTATATTGTTGGTTAGATAGTTCACACTATGCATTAGTTAACGTGATAACTGCCATTTGAACCTTGTGTGCTTACTCCCTCCTGTTATCCCATGCTTACGCACTTTCGCGACACTTTTGTCACTTACGTTGCTTCGTTGTGAAGATCATGAACAGACGCGGAGGACGTATCAACCTAACTCAAGCCCCAGTTGACGGCTTTGATCAATGAACGAGTTGCTGAGGCACTCGCAGCTGTCCCTGCAGGAGGTATAACCTGCCATATCAACCTATCTTAGGACATTTAGATCCTACCTACACGAACCAACTCTTGTGCTTAACCTTGTCTTTATCCTCGCGCCACAGGTCAACATGCTCAGCCTCCCGTATGTATGTTCAAAACATTCATGGATTGCCGACCTAGTACTTTCAGCGGCACAGAAGGAGTTGTAGGTCTTCTTCACTAGTTCGAGAAGCTTGAGTCTGTTTTTGAGATGTGTGAATACCCTGAAGATCGTAGGGTGAAATTTGCTACTGGAACGCTTGAAGGTGCTGCGTTAACCTGGTCGAAAGCACAGGTTCAACTGCTAGGGCTGGCGGTTGCTAATGCCACCCCATGGAATGACTTCAAAGAATTGATCAAGGAAGAGTACTGTAGTCGTGACGACATCCACAAGCTAGAGGTGGAATTTTTCAATCTGAAGAGGACGGGGTCTGAGATTGAGGCGTATACGAAGAGGTCAAACGAGCTGGCCATCTTGTGTCCTACTATGGTGGACCCTCCCATCAAACGTATTGAGCTGTAACTCAAGGGTCTTGTACCAGAGATTCAGAGTCACGTGACTTCAGCTAACCTGGGTACCATTCAGCAAATCATCCGGTTGGCTCATCGTTTCACTGATCAGGCAGTTGAACAGAACAAGCTGCCCAAGCGTATCAGCGCTACTACTACCGATGCTCCCAGTGATAACAAGCGCAAGTGGGATGGAAATTCGGGCAAGGGTTCTACTTCAGTTCAGTCTCAGTCCCAGCAGTGAAAGACAGATGAGTACAGGAGCCCCGGTCAGCAGTCTTCTGGGAATCAAGGTCAGGGTGGGTACAAGGGAAATCACCCTAAGTGCAATCGATGTAATTTGCACCACAGCGGGCAGTGCCACAAGGGTCGCTGCCTGAGGTGTAACAAGTTTGGTCATGAAGCAAAGGATTGCAGGAGCACGCGCCCAGCAAATCAGAATCGCCAACAACAACAACAAGCTCCACAGAACCAGCAGCAGCAACAGCAGGGCAATAAAGGATGCTTTCAGTGTGGCGCTGAAGGCCACTTTAAGAGGAACTATCCTCAGCTGAACCAGAATCAGAACAACAACAACCAAGGAAATGGGAACAACAATGGAGGCAACAACGGGGGTAACAATAATGGCAATGGTGCCAGGGGACGTGTGTTCGTGCTGGGCCAGGGTGATGCAAGGAACGATCCCAACGTGGTGATGGGTAAGTTTCTTCTGGACGACTTCTTTGTTACTGTTTATTTGATTCGGGTGCAGATACTAGTTATGTGTCCTTAAAAGTTAGCCAAATGCTTAAGCACACTCCAACACTTCTGAACACCAAACACGCGGTAGAACTAGCAAACGGTAAAAGTCTTGAAGCCACACACATAGTTAAGGGTTGTAACCTCCTTCTAGCTGGTCGGACCTTCTCCATCGATCTTATTCCTTTCGTTCTGGGTAGTTTCGACGTTGTTATTGGGATGGAATGGTTATCTCATCAGTAAGCGGAAATTCTTTGCAAGGAGAAAATTGTCCGCATCCCTCATTCTGATGAAGAACCCCTCATGATCCGTGGTGACAAAAGTGGTGCAGTTGTAGGCATTATCTCTTTCCTTAAGGCCCAGAAGTGTTTGCGAAAATGCCACACTGCCATTCTGGCTCTTGTTACTGACGCATCAATGGAATAGAAAAGAATCGAAGACATTCTTATTGTACGCGATTTTCCTGAGGTATTCCCCGAGGAATTACCTGGTCTTCCGCCTCATCGACAAGTCGAGTTTCAAATCGAGCTAGCTCCTGGAGCAGCGCCCATAGCTCGAGCACCTTATCGTCTAGCTCCATCAGAACTTGAAGAACTGTCCACGCAACTACAAGAACCCTTGGAAAAGGGTTTCATACGTCCTAGCTCTTCGCCTTGGGGAGCTCCAGTGTTATTTGTGAAGAAGAAAGACGGTACCTTCAGGATGTGTATTGACTACCACGAACTCAACAAGGTGATTGTGAAGAATCATTATCCTCTTCCACGCATTGATGACTTATTCGACCAGTTGCAGGGGTCGAGATTTTACTCTAAGATTGATTTGAGATCGGGATACCATCAGCTGAGAGTCCGAGATGAGGACGTCTCCAAAACAGCATTCAGAACTCGTTACGGCCATTACGAGTTTCTGGTCATGCCTTTCGGGTTGACAAACGCACCTGCGGTCTTCATGGATCTCATGAACCGAGTATGCAAACCCTACCTGGATAAGTTCGTTATTGTTTTCATCGATGACATCCTGATCTATTCTAAGAGTCAGGATGAACACGAGCAGCATCTGCGACTTATGCTGGAACTTCTTCGAGCAGAGCAACTGTATGCCAAGTTTTCGAAATGCGACTTTTGGCTTCGTGAAGTACATTTCCTAGGCCACGTGGTAAACAAGGATGGGATTCATGTTGATCCATCCAAGGTTGACTCGATCAAGAACTGGCCTGCACCCCGTACACCAACAGAAATCCGCCAATTCTTGGGCTTGGCAGGATACTACAGAAGATTCATCAAGGATTTCTCCAAGATTGCGCAACCTCTCACTTCACTTACTCAGAAGTGTGTCACCTATCGTTGGGGTGATGCACAGGAATCTGCATTTCAGCACTTGAAAGATAGACTTTGTAGCGCGCCTATCCTCTCATTGCCTGAAGGCACAAATGATTTTGTGGTTTACTGCGACGCTTCCATCCAAGGACTTGGTTGCGTGTTGATGCAACGCGACAAGGTCATTGCCTACGCATCACGCCAACTTAAGGTTCATGAAAGGAACTACACTACGCACGACTTGGAATTGGGAGCAGTTGTTTTCGCACTTAAGATATGGAGACATTACCTATACGGTACCAAGTGCACCATTTACACCGATCACATGAGTCTCGAGCATATCTTCAAGCAAAAGGAGCTAAACATGCGACAACGTCGATGGGTCGAACTCTTGAATGATTACGAATGTGCGATCAAGTATCATCCGGGAAAAGCCAATGTTGTGGCCAACGCCCTCAGTCGAAAGGATACTATACCTAAGTGTGTACGTGCGTTACAGCTTACCATTCACTCTAGCCTTCCCGCTCAAATTCGTGACGCTCAGGTCGAAGCGTTGAAAGCAGAGAACATCAGGGCTGAGTCCTTACGAGGATCGAGGCAGCGGCTAGAACAAAAGGAAGACGGTGCCTACTATGTAACAGGGCGCATCTGGGTCCCACTTTACGGAAACTTACGCGAGCTTGTGATGGATGAAGCGCACAAGTCTCTTTATTCTGTACATCCTGGTTTGGATAAGATATACTACGATCTCAAGACTACGTATTGGTGGCCTAGCATGAAAGCCAACATAGCAACCTACGTCAGTAAATGTTTGACTTGTGCGAGAGTCAAGATTGAATATCAGAAACCATCAGGCCTACTCCAACAACCAGAGATCCCTAAATGGAAATGGGAGCAAATTTCCATGGATTTCGTTACTGGCCTGCCTAGATCTCAATGCGGAAACGATACCATTTGGGTGATCGTGGATCGACTGACTAAGTCTGCACACTTCTTGGCTATCAAGGAAACCGACAAGTTTTCTACTCTAGCAGACATCTACCTAAAGGAAGTAGTATCATGGCACGGAGTGCCAACCTCCATCATTTCTGATCGTGACTCATGTTTTACATCTGAGTTGTGGAAAGCTATGCACAAGTCCTTTGGTTCTCGATTAGACATGAGCACGGCATATCATCCACAGACGGATGGGCAATCTGAACGCACCATCCAAACCCTTGAAGACATGCTTAGGGCATGTGTAATCGACTTCGGTAATGGTTGGGAAAAACATCTCCCGTTAGTGGAGTTTTCGTATAACAACAGTTACCACACCAGCATCCAGGCCGCTCCCTTCGAGGCATTATACGGACGGAAGTGCCGATCACCTCTTTGTTGGGTAGAGGTTGGCGACAGTTAAATCACTGGCCCAGAACTTCTAGTGGATACAACTGAAAGGATTGCTCAGATACGACAACGAATGGCGGCAGCTCGTGACCGTCAGAAAAGCTATGCAGATAAGCGAAGGAAACCACTCGAGTTCCAGGTTGGGGATCGAGTGCTACTCAAAGTCTCACCTTGGAAAGGTGTAGTTCGTTTTGGCAAATGAGGCAAGCTCAACCCGCGATATCTTGGACCCTTCGAAATCATTGAGAAAATTGGCAAGGTGGCCTACAAGCTGAACCTACCGGCAGAACTCAGCGGAGTTCACAATATTTTCCATGTGTCGAATCTGAAGAAGTGTCTGTCAGATGAGACCCTCATAGTTCCTCTCAAGGCACTCACTATCGACGACCAGCTGCGATTCGTCGAGGAACCAGTAGAGATTACTGATCGAGATGTTAAGATTCTCAAGCACACCAGAATACCTCTCGTCCGAGTTCGTTGGAATTCCCGTCGTGGCCCAGAGTATACCTAGGAACGAGAAGACCAAATGAACTTAAGTATCCCCGGTTGTTTAGTAAAAGTGCAACCACTACTGAGACTGAAGCTACTGCAGAATTTCGGGACGAAATACCAAACCAACGGAGGGATAATGTGACACCCCAGGAAAACCAGGAAACCACGCAACTTAACTAGCTTCCTCAGTAACCACGCGCTAAATTTCGGGACGAAATTCTCTTAACAGGGGGAGAATGTGACAACCCTCATAATTACATGTATCCGTACGATTCATTAATGTTAATTAAAGTTCTTGATGTCTGTGCTGAATTACTTAACTGCTCTCTGATTACTGTGTCATACTTACATGTGTTTTTTTAACATACTAGTCTTGTGTAGAAAATTGACTAAATGGTCCTATATGTTTTCCTAAGTGTTGGGAATTAAAAATGTTACAAAAAGATATATATAGGACACTATATGGAATAACTTAGCACTTTAACGGAACGGTGCCTAACCGAACAACCGGACATTACCCGGAACACTAAAATATTGCAAGAAACATTGTTTTTATTTTTTCTGAGCTAATTATGGTTCCCGAGCACACTAACACGCTACATAATACATGGTACACACTAAACACTTGACTTTTACCACTTAACCCCTATCTAATTACTTCTACCACAACAAAATACATCCTACAATCCCCCCCCCCCCACCCCCCTTGTGTGACCGTCCCCATGGGACCCCCCCCCCCCCCACTCCAATATTTTTACAAATCTTCTTAAAATCCAATTAGATCTCTCATTGGGATTTGGTTGATTATGTTTGTACTTTAGTGGACACTTAAACCAATGGATAAAAGGCTTAGTGGAATTATAAGAAACCCATCAACTTCATCAATTCACCAACAATTCCTTTCTTCCTTCCTCACATAAAAGCTCGGCCGAACAACCTCCCACACACCACCACATTTTCAATTTCCATTCATTCCATCCAAGAATACTACAAGGTGTATCAAGGTGTTTTAGGAGGTGTGGAACTCTTGTATCTTGAAGGACCTCTACCACAAGCTTTTACCCACTCATTTTTCCCCATTGATCTTCCCTAGCTTAAAAGCTAGTAGTAAGCTTCTTTGATCCTTGTTTACTCCATGTTTTTAGTGGTTAATAGTTATATTTTGATAAAGCATATGAACACTAAAAGATCATAACCATAAGTCTTGAACATAAAGCTAACATGATGATGAAATAAGATGAAATCTTGATGAAATAATGCTAGTATAATGTTGTTGGTATATGTTGATGCTTGCTTGTTGATTATTAGAAATATGTTGTTGATTATTATAAGGAACTTGTTAAAGCATGATTAAAAACATGGTTTAACAAGTTAGAGGTGATTATGTGCTTGTATGAAATAATCATCTTCTAGTCTACACATGAACTTGAAAGAAAAATGATTGTTCTTAAAAAAAAAAAAACCAAGTGAACTAGTGATCTTGTAGATCTAAACTTGTGGATGATTTTCCTAAATAAACCAAGTCTAAAAGACGGGTTTTGAAGGATCATAACTTTTCTTGCATATACATTATTTTTGGAAATTAAAAGGGATATAAGGATGCAAGTGAAACATGAAAATGTGGTAAATAAATATTTTTGTAAAATATGTTCACAAGTTGTGAACATCCAAAAATCACGAGAATGAGATTTTAAATAAAGTAAACACACTTTGGAGGGTAACTAAGACCACTAAATACCTTACCAAGTTACTACACGTTTTTACAAAAACACAAGTTCATGTTACTACGTAGAGTGCATTGTTTTTACACTTGGTGAATGTAATATTGTTTAGTGAATGGTTGATGATTGTTGAATAAAATTTTTGAAAAGAAAATGATATGATTATAAGCATGGACACCTCCATTTACAAAGGAAACTCTGGCGAAATTTTCTAAAAATTCCAACACTTAGAAATTATGTTTCTAACAAGTGTTCACATATACGTTTTAACTTTGGTTTTCAAAATAAACTTCGCCATGAGTTTGTTACAAAAATAAAAAGTATCGGAGGTTGATTTTTACAAGTAAAATGGTTAAATATATATATTTAGAATATATATTTTATGCTAGAACACTTGTGTGGATACTTGTTATTTTGTAAGATAGTTATAATATATTAGGGTAAAATAATATAACTTAACAAAGTACTTTGGCATTAGAATTGTGTGGTACATGATAGAAGTAATGAGTAGATAAACCGTACGTAGGATACATGTTATGCATGAGAAACGGAATGTTATCCGCACCTTATTAGGACGTGCTTGATTTCTGATTATTAGAGTAACTAATCTAACCGAGCAAACCAAGGTGAGTTCACACACTTTCTAAGGCATGGGATTCCCGGTGGTTTGGGAATGGGTTAAAGAATTAAAACGGAACCTACATATCCTCCTTGAGTAGGATAAGTACCGCCATCCTCCATAGGTAAGATGCCAATATTAATCCTGCGTATTCTCCTTGGGTAGATTACGTACGTTCGTCCTCCTTGGGTAGGACAACAACCTTAAAACTTACTAGACAAAACTCTATCATTAAGTCCCTCATTTTATATCGACTTAATCGCCGAGGCCAATGGCGAGCGGGTCATTAGTTAATAGCGCTATTAGGTTTAACAAACCTCACACCGTGCCAGTCGGACGGGCGTGTACTAATGGACTATGGCAAACTGTCAATGACGATAGACATTGACATAGGGCACAACTTACTTTCGTTAGTAGTCGATATGGTACGGTCTAGTAGTTCACATGGGGAAGCCCCCACTGATTTTGGATATGGTTTGGGTAATAAAGAAGGAACTGGTTAATCATACTTTCATCTATGGGGTAACCCCCACGGCAAATAAGCCAGCGAAACACAAACCATGTTTTCGGAAACAACTTAAAACTAAACAACCATCTGTGAACTCACTCAACTTTGTTGTTGACTCGTTGTTACATGCCTTATAGGTCGTTAGATGCTTATGGAGCTTGCACGAGAAGGAAGTCGTTGTGGGATATGGACTGTTATGTCCCGTGCTAAACATTTGATCCTTATGAACTTATTAAACTTACGTATTAGACTTTAAACTTATGAACTATGGAACTTATGTTTTATGCTTCCACTATTAACTTAAAGTCAGTTACCTTCTTTAGGTCACCAATTATATTGTGGTTGGTTTTATTTACTTAATTACGTTGTTCAATATGATTGGTGGCTCGATCCTGGTCATGTCACGCCTCCAAGCGGTGATACACCGCAAGGTGGATTTTGGGGGTGTGACAATTTACTATTTCAAAATATCTATTTCAAAATATTTAGATTCAATCTAATTGATAATTAAGGAGAAAAAATAGTTATTATATTTGCTTTTAAAGGTAATGAGATTATTACGTTTTTAACATCGAATTTGGTTATCAATCTTATTATTAATTTCAAGATTCAATGGACAAACTTTAAACCATGAATTAGCCGTAGGGTGTAAATTTCTGACACACGAGAATTGTGGGCAGGGTTTTACTCTAAATAGATTGGGGTAGTTTCAGGTTGAACCCGCGAACTAACTTTTAATAATAAAACCAAATTTTTTTTTTTACTAATTTCAATTTTATTAACCCTCTAAACAACGTATGATTCAGTTTATGGTCTTCTAGCAACTTGATAGTATGGTCGTTTTAAATAAAAATCATCCACCTTTAAGAAAATGGTTAAGCAAAACAAAGTCAAACATGCCTCTCTACATGACCAGGTCAAAACCGCAAGTCTTATAGTCAACAAACATAAATCTCGTTAACCCACCTTCACTACAAATGCAAACATATTTTTTTAACGGACAACAAAATATTTTATTCAAATTAACCGGTCAACAAAATTGTTAACCCGGAGATATTACATAGTTTACCAAATAAAAACATTACATCACACCCCCATAGAGTGTAACTCGAAATTACATCAATCTTCTCATGATAACGCATTGCATTTTCCCTGTTTTTAACCCATAGGAAGCCATACATTTTAATTTCGTAGGGCTGTCTACATGACCGATAATACTGTACATCTCCATTTCCTTGACTGGTGGTATTTATTTTGTACATCAACCAAATATTTAAGCTCAAGAATATAAAATGGGCTTAGCTTGCACTAGGTTTCTATGAAAACTAGTGGCGGATCTAGAAAATCCGCATAGGGGTAACGTTTCAATAAAAAGGGGTAACGAAATCGAAAAAACGTCAGATTTCTCCAAAATTTACACTAGCGTCGGAGCGTCACTGGAGCGTTAAGGGGCAACGGAGGTTACCCCTTCTATCACTCTAGGTTCGCCCCTGATGAAAACACATATTTGTTGTGCAACAGTACACCTAACAAACAAATGACCTGCACTTTCATACATTATAGGAATGAGAAAAAAGAATGAGAAAGGAAAAGAGACACATACATTATTCGAATAGGCTTCAAAACACCGTAAATCGATTCAGTGAATCCAACCGAACCTCCATGAACCTAAACACCAAATTAAACAAATCAACAAAACAATCAGTTGAATTATGATTAAAAGAAAACTGCTTCTAAACCTGCACATTTATAGAATTGTTGACGGTTATATGGATTCCATGGTGAGAAATGGAAGAAAGTAATCTAGTGATGAAGTTTCCCCGAAGTGGCTATTGACAAAAGAGTTAATTAAGTTGCTGAAATCTATAAGGTGTAGGTTGTGCATTCGCATGTTACATTGGGGCGATAGGTTCGATTGGATCGAGAGAGTTTGATCTTAACAGACATCGTAAGCTTCTCAACCCTTGCTACTTTCTAGTTTGTTCTATTAGTTTAAACCAAAAAGAAGCCAAGCACCATCGGATAGTTAAAATGAAAACTTTAGTCGAGGCAAATATGCTAATGACCAGGGGCGGTTCTTAGAATAGCCGTGGCAGGGCCACGGCCCAGGCAAGTTTTTCGGGCGCAGTGTTAATTTTCCGCATTTTGATCGAAATTTTTTATTTATACTATGTTTGGCCCGGGCTTGTCCGGGCTTTTTTTAGTGCCAGTGTCTTTCGGCCATGGCATGTTCAGCGGACAAGATCCGCCACTGCTTATGACAGGCTCAGAGTCAAGAAAACAACAATACCACCATGGTTGCAGGGAAGGTTGCAAGTAATGAACTGCCATCCTTGAACCCTACCATGCCAAGGCAATATCATCAACTTTATAATCAAATGTATTGACTCCTCATAGCCTCATCAGAAAATACGACCTCTAGAAACACTGTTCTATGTCTTGAAAATCAGACATTAGTAGGTCCGGAAATGGTAGTTTGTCGGCAAAAAGAGTCATGCGACCATAAGAAGATAAAGCAAGAAGAGCACATACATGTGGCTTGCTCTAGAAACCTTACAAACAGGTCAGAATGGCATGGTGTTCGACAAATAAATGTCCAAAACTTACTTAAAGTCAAGCGTACAAATCGGTAAAGCTTTAAGAAGTTTTCAATAGATAATATAAAATATACGTTTTCACAAATATTTTCCCTTAGCAACCAACCTACACATTCAAGAAGCCTTCAGCCAAGCCTTGGCTCGTCATCATTGAGCTTACAACATTAGGGCTTATAATAATCGAAACCATATTACAACTTCATAAAACCTCTCAGATAAGCCCATGCTCAACATCATAGACCAAAACTGTAAAAATAAAGCAATAACCACAAATAAAAAATTAAGGACTTACACTACTGAGGTCCACATACAAATCCAAACAACCAAATTCCCACCCCAGCTTCCAAATTCCCTTAGGTTGTAGATTTCTAAAGAATCTATAAGAATATAAGACACTCAAATATAAATTGTAAGGAAACTATTAATATTAATTAAAAGATAGATTTGCTTACAACTTGATATCAGTGAGGTTTTGTAAAAGTCAATTGCATGTTAAAATCGCATATTTTGAGAGACCTATTTTTCCTGTAGTCCTTCACATTCATTGATCTGATGAAACATAAAACTTAAGAAAATCAAAAGCATGATAAAAATCATAATGTTGTATGGGAAAACATTAGCAGCAGGTGCTTACCTTCTCGTTTAGCTGCTCTTTAAGTACTCTACTATCTCCTGTTTTGACATGTCAAAGAGAGTAGCATATGTCTCATATTAGAACTATATCTTTCAATAAATCACCAAAATACCCCTAGGGTGTTAAAATTATTAGATCTTACAATCTCGAAAACTTAGATAAGCCGTTATCAGTTTCCTGGGATTCCATTTGGTTAGTGACTATCAAGAACACTACAACATCGTCCGCATAAAAATGCACAATTAAATAAAATATTTAAAAAAACTTGCTACAAATGCAATGCAAATAAAGTTGCCACTTTAGCTACAAATGCATAACTAAATAAAGTTGCCACTTTAGCTACAAATGCATAACTACATAAAGTTGCCACTTCATCAATGACTGGACATAAGTCTGTTGTCTGAAGATTAAGTATTTAAGTTTCCCCCAAGTTGTAATATTGGTTAATTCGGGTCATGTTCGATCTCTTGTTTGATCATAAAAATTAAGTAAACATTATAATAAAAAATATGTATATATTAAAGTTACATTTACAACGTATAGATGTATAACTATAAATATGTAACACCTGAAAAAGATTTATTAGACATATAAGTTAAATTAATTAAAAATTTAACTTAGTTAATGGGAAATGTTACAACTACTAGTAATAAAATGAGAAGTGTTTAAATTAAGTAATTGAACTAACTAGAAGGGCCAAGGTGTAAAATGTCAAAACTCAAAATAATAAAAGAAGGAAAAATTAAAAGCACACACTTTGTGAGTGGCTGGGGATCGATCAAGGCAGGGGAGAAAAATGGCTCAACCCTAGTTGCTAATTCAGCCAAATTAAAGGAAAATTTCAAAGATTTTTTATTGCATGAACTCAAGTTTCTATCATCTAAGCTCATATAGTGAAGTGGTAAGTCGAATTTCTTGTTTTGGAGAATTGTAGGAAATGGGTTTTAACCCAATTATGAAATTTATGTTATGATATGTGTAATTATAATGTAGGATTTGCACTATAGAACAAGGTTTATGATTGATTTTGATCAATTAAAAGACTTGATGTATTAACCCATTTTGTATGAATCTTCATGAATGTTGGATGATCAAAATCATAGAAATAATCATGTATAACCTTGAAATCTGGATGTTTGATCTTGTTTGTGATACTTGGACACTAGATGAATTGATGTGCAATAAAAAGGGTCATATGAACTTGTTTGAATTATTGATGAATTACTAGATGAACTAGTAGAATCATGTGTTAAAATACTTGTATTAAGTGTCCTATTAATGCGAAACCCGCCAAGTGTTCGATGAAATGCTTAAAAGAACAAATATGTGAAATTTGGAAAATTATGATGATGTTGTCACATGATAAATTATGTAAAATGATGGAATGATACTTGGTTGGGCTAAATAAACGAATGTGATGATGTAGGCGTAAAAGAAGAAAGCTCAAACGCTAGGAAATCGGAAAGCTCACAAGATCGAGGTATGTTGTCTTTTGCATACAAGCTTTATTTTGTAATTTGTCATTCTTGTACTAAAATCATAGTTAAGGTAATTCGTAGTAGTTATGTAGTAGATGGTATAACCCATCAAGAACGTGTCATATGAAATGAAAGTTTATGAAGGAAATTGTATTATGATCGGTTTGTCTCGAATGAATTGTATATTGGAAAGTTATGTAAGAAAGGAATGAGATCACTCGATCCATTATAAACGGGTTGAAGTTGATGCAAGTGCAAAAGATGAAAGGAATGTATTCGTTCGTTGTAAACGGATCAAATGGAAGTTTATGTTACGAATGTAATTAGCCATTTTTAACGGGTTAATAAATGGTATGTTTTATCTCAATAATGAGATAGTATGTTTTGACCCGTTCAACGGGTAAGTAATGAATGGTATGTTTTATCTCAATTTTGAGATAAGTGTGTTTTGACCCGTTTCGACGGGTGGTAAATGCAAGAATGATATGAAGTTGTGGAATGGATGAGATTGCTTTATTAGATTAAAAGTAACATAGTTGACGGAATTAATTCTTAAAGCTTGTTGTTTGATGTAGGTAAATCCTCAACATAATGGCTTGGCGACTTAGAACGAACACACATGAACCAAGCCCACTTTGCGCTTCCGAAGATGTCTATTTTGTATGGTCCTAGTTTTTGGTCGTATGTATTCCCAACATATGTAAACTTTTGGTCGTCATTGTGTTTTGGCAAAAACTTAGTTTGTTAGTAGACTTTGTATCTAGACAACTTAAACTTGTCCGCTCTTTGGTTTTAAAAGGGTTGTGTATGAAAAAGTTGGAATGTTTATAAAATTTCATGTTTATTAAGTTTTTGTTACTTAACATGTATGGTCGAATGAATTTTTAGTTGGGGCGTTTTAAGTTGGTATCAGAGCCAAGGTTTGCGGGGTTCAAGCACAAGTTAGAGTGCTCGAACTCAAACTGACGGCTCGCTCGAAGGTGTGTTCGCTCCAAGACCGCACATGAGGTAAAAATTTAAGTTTTTGGTAAATGCAATTATGAATGATGTGTTTACGATATGAATTTTTAAGCTATACATGTGGGGAAGTATTAATGGGGGTGAAACGGGAAGTTCGAGGACCCGTATGGTTGGAAACGGACCCGGAAAATGGTCGAAACAACCAAGACAAGACCTGCAGCGAAACAACAGCAGACAAGCCATCGCTGACGCCGGTTTTGTGCGTCGCCGATGCCATCATTTGGGCCAACGCGCTAATCTCCTGCCTACGTAGGTTTTCAGCCGACACAGCTTTTTAGGCGCCATCGCCGACGGTAAAGCTGGGCGTCGCTGACGGCCAGTGCGGCCTTAGATCGCTGAACTCTTCAGTTTTTCATAATTTTTTATTTCCGTACTTTCCAAAATCCGTTTTATGGTTTTGTCGAGTTCCTAGAAGATATAACAAGTTATGTAGAGTCATAATAAGTTTGATAGAGATGAGATAAGATTTGTAAAAATCGAACGGAATGTATGGAATGGCATGAAACGAATGATGAATGTATAAAGTGGAGTTTGAAATGTACGATTATGAATAATGAAAGAAGCGAATATAAACTAAAGTACTTGATATGTGAAAGAATATGATTTGTTAATAAATGAAAGTGATAATTTTGTAGATGACGGACACAAGGGATGTGGATGATGACGAAGTGGCCCGTCAAGAAGCATTAAATGATAAGGTTACGGAAGTGGCGGAAAGGGTTATACAAGCCAACCTTCCTCAAATAGCTCAAGAAGCCGAAAGTCGTGTATTGGGGGTGATTGATGCTATGATGACAAGTAAAATTGAAGAGTTGAAGGAAATAATTGAAGGATCTGAGAGTAAAAACAAGACACGTAGGTGTACATACAAAGATTTCATGGCGTGCAACCCTACAACTTATGATGGCAAGATTGATCCGATAGAGTGCCAAAGATGGATTTCAAATATAGAAGCGGTGTTCATACGAAGTCATTGTGATGAGGAAGACCAAGTGATGTTCGCTACAGGTCAACTCCTTTTACAAGCGAAGGATTGGTGGAATGCTTATTGTAAGGAGATAGGTGAAGACAAGCTTCAGACATTGACTTGTGTTGGTGCATGTTTGTGACAACAGCTTAGATTTGGTCTTTGGATATCTTGTAATTAGTTAAACGATAAACAGTTAGCGGGTTTAGCTTTGTATTAGTGAGTTGTAATGTTTGGGCTAACCAAACCCATACTTATGGGGATGTGGGACGAATTGGGCCTTGCCCAAATTCGCAGCCCATGTGGTTTATCCTAGCCCAAGTAGCAAACCTTGTGTTATATAAACAAGGTTAGGCTTTAGGGTTTAGGTTAATCAGTGAATCAGTTAATCAGCCAGAACATTGTTTGAGAGCAATTTCGTGAGAGCTTAGAGTCTTGGACGAAATTGAGAGGGAGTTAGGGTTTAGATTGATTGTAAAACCTTGGTTTGATAATCAATAGAAAATCCAGTTTGAAAGTGTCTTGCTGTTTCTGTTCTTCTACTTGTTTCTGTGATATTCTGATCAAGAGGATTCCGCACTCTTGATTGGAAAGACAATTCTGTGAAAGATCCATACGAATAGGGGACCTACAATTGGTATCAGAGCATTAGGCTCTTGAAGGCTCGGTTCAGAATTGTTCTTGGCAGAAACAGGGAGTTTTCGAAATTTTTGAAAAATTAGGGTTTTAAAATTTTCTAATTTTTCTGGTTTGATAAAATTTTCGAATTTTTGGCTGTTTTGATATTCTGTTTTGTTTGATTGCTGATTCGCAGGATTTCAGGAAAGATTTCATTGATTTTGGAAAAGTTTTTGGGTGATAGACTTGAAGATTCGAAGACTATTCTTCGTGTTCTTCGTGTTTATCGATCTGTTTTTCATAGTTTTCGAAATTATTTTGCTGATTTAGGTGTTTTGATTTTGCAGATTTGTGTTGGAGAATCTTCAGAATTTCTAACAGATTAAGTTTCTAAATTTACTGGGCCAGCGAATTTGACTATCAGCGAATTTAACAATTTCGCAGACTGATCAGCGAAGTTGGGACTTGATATCTTGGCGAATTTGGGACTTATATCTCGGTGATCGGCGAAGTTAAATCCAAAGGCGACTTTGGTAACCGTATAATTTTCCACAGCGAAATTATCACGGTTTTCGGCGACTTTACAAGTAGTCGTAATCGCGAAATTAGCAGCGAACTTTGGCCAGCGAAATTGAACAAGTAACAGTTCAGCGAATTTGGACAATTAAGTGACCAGCAAAATTAACTGACTGAGCAGCGAAATTAACTGAGACCCAGCGAAATTATCTGGTTGACCAGCGAATTTAGCAGCAAATTTAAAAGGGTGGAATATTTTCTGGCAAGCGTCGATAAAATTTCAGAGTTTTGCAAATAGAAATTGATCCGTAGCTCGTTAGACAGAACCGTTTGGACCGTTGAATTCCTTTGATTTTTAGGGTAAAAAAAAAAGACTTTGGAAAATCCCGAATACGGTTTTCGACATTATATATCATTGGATTTGTCTTTTCGAGACGATTCTAATGGTGTAAGTTAGTAACCACTGTTTTCGGAGATCTTTTGTACGGTTTTAACAGTCTGTTACGTTAAAATGTCAAACATGATGAGTTTGAAAGCACCTAAGATGATGAAGGTGGAGAATTATCTTACATGGAAGGACAACTTCAAATCCTTCATTGAATCTCAAGATGCACGTATGTGGATATGTATTGAAGATGGGTACATAAACCCAACACATGATTATGAGGGCAGACAACGTAGAACAGACTATGTGAACATGAAAGAGGATGATAAAAGGAAGTATGATGCTGAAAAGAGAGCATTGGCTGCAATTAGAATGTCCTTACCTGATAGCATCAAGCATACCTTCAAGAAGTACACTAATTCAAAGGATATGTGGGATGCATTACGAAAGCGATATCAGGGGAATGAGAGTGCCACTCAGGCATTCATGGCAGAGATAGTGCCAGTTGATGAGGCTGAAACTACTGTTAGTGATGCTGAATCTGAAGTGAAAAATGATGAAGCCAAAGTGGATGCTGAAGTAGAAAAGGAGAGTGAAGCTGAACAGGTTGTTGCTGATGAAAACTCAGAAGTTCATAAGAAAGAGGTACAATCTATTTCTGTGTGTTTGAGATGTCGTGAACTACAGGGTGAGGTTGCCAGGTTAACAACACAAAACCAAAGTCTGGTAAGTGAGATGTCTAACATAAAAGAAGCAAACTTTTTTGTTAAAAGAAATGAATCGTCATACTTGAAGAAAATAAAAGGTTGTGAAGCTGAAATTGAAGCTTTAACTTGCAAATTAAAGGAAAAACTTCAAGTCATTGACTTAGCTCATGACATGATGGCTGAGAAAACAAAAGAGATTTCTGAAAAATGCAAAGAGTTGTCAGATGCACAACTCAAAATTGTTGAACTTGAAAAGAAATTAGGTCAATTCAGAGATTCATCTTTTGTAATGAAACACATGATGGGTGGGTTAAAGAAGAGTAATGACAAGACAAGTGTGGGCTTCCAAGGCTTTAATGAAGTTCCACCTCCTTTTAGTCATGACTATTCATTCCTGCCTAGTGAAAATGAGCTAGCAGACTTTATGGCATCTACACCCAGTAGTTTCGCATCCACATCAAGTCAAGGTGATGGATCTGAGAGAGATGATGATAAGAAGAACAATAACAGGGAACCTTTTAAAAAGAAAAATTCACCGCCTAAGAATAAAAATCAAGCTTTTGTTAAAAAGATTAATTTTGTTCAAGGTAGTGATATGAAAAACGAAACTGCTGTTATTGAAAATGAATCGAATGTAGAGTTTGCTAAAAATAAGAGCATAGAAAAATCTGAAATAAAGCAAACTGAACAAGGTTCATCCAAGGGATCATCACCATCAGATAAGGGATCTACCTCAGAGACTCCAGCTAAGAAGTCTTTGAAAAGGATATCGTGCTTCAAATGTCACGTCAAGGGACATGTAGCAAGCTGTTGTCCTAACAAAAAGAGTGAAGCACAACTTAGTGAAAAACAGAGAGGGAAATTACCAGTGAAGGAAGGTGATAGTGAGGAGAAAGGCTCAAATTCTCCAAAGAAATCTGCTCCTAAGTAACCAGTAAATGTTGCTGTTGGTGTAGATAAGGCTGGAACAGGAACTCCACAAGTTCCACGTTTTCAAAGAAATCAACAAAGATTTCAGCCTAGATCTCCACCAGGCAGATATGAGAGACCTAGAAGCAGTTCACCAAAAGTGAACAATTTTAATGGAAATTCAAATAATTTCAGAAGTCAAGGTCAATATCAAAATCGATACCAAAATAATGGTGGTCGAACTTTTTATAACAATGGCTTTAGAAATTACAACAATAATGCTTCTTGGAATCAAAATTCAAGATACCCAAATCAAAATTTCCAAAGGTCAAATAGTCCAAATACATATAGGAACCCTCAGGACCAAAGACCTAGTGGATATCAAAATCAAATTCCATCAACAGGTCTGAGATCCAAGACTCCAGTTAGGAGTAATGGATATTGGATGGATGTTCCAGTGGTTGGGGAATTTGGACGACCCAAGACCATTAAGGCTTGGGTCCCCCAATCTAACTAATTTCTTAGTTGGTGTGTGCAGGAGCTGCTAAGGAGGATTATCAACTTATGTTGATAATGGCTGCTCTAGGCATATGAAGGGGGATGTGAGATTGTTGATTTATATATATTGATTGATTTAAACTGAAGTTCAAAGTGCTGAGTTGACACACTAGATAACCTGGCAGATCTTTATACTAAAGCTTTTGACAGGGCTCGCTTTGAACATTTAGTCGAACTCAACGGGATGAGGAATCCTGAATAACTGGTTTTTCATAAGAATTTTTGTAAATAGTTTATTGCTTTTCTTAAAAATCAAAAATAAAAAAAAAATTTGAAAAATCAAAAACATAAAAAAAATAGAAAATCAAAAATGAGTTATCACTGTGTGAAAAAGAAGACTTGATAGTACATCAGCAAGATAGAATGTCACACTGAAACTGAAATTAAAATGCTTAAGTGTGATAGCAGCTTCATTATATGATGTACCAGTAGGCAAAAAGCATGAAATAATCAACTTACCAATGTGATATAAACTTAAATACAACTGAGTTTGAGTGGGGAACACATCAGTGGTGTATGGTTTAATGACCTTAAATCTTGCGTTGATAGATTGCCAAAATCTGAAGTTTTGGGTCTTTATACTGTTATTTCATCTGGGGATATCTTGGCTGTTCTTCTGTTCAGAACTAAAATTGTACATGACCCCAGGAAAGAAAGTCACTTGGAATTAGCACATTTCTATTTGAATGTCTGTATGTTGTCCCGATACACACAATTTTGATCTGATTCTGAAATCTTCTCTGAAAAAGTCGTGTACCTCCTCTGCTGCATCCAGATATATGCTGACCTGGAGGTGCTAGGCAACGACAGCTTTTGCTGCATCCAGATACATGCTGACCTAGCTGTACGTTGTCGCACTATAGATCTAATACACCCGAAAGAGGCCCTCAAGTGCCCAAATGAAACCCAATAAACCTATATCAAACTGAGAAAAACTCATTTGATCTGTATATTATACCATCTCTCCTAAAGATCTATTCTGTTCTCTTCTCAACCTATTCCCAGTTAAGATTTCAGAAATCTGGATTGGACTTGTGAAATATGTGGTATGGAAGATACTTGCATGATAGAGTGTGTTGTTTATATTTCCAGGATTTGATTAGTATTTATTTGGGTGTTCATTGTTAAGCAATTAAAACATGATAAAACAGATTATATGCAGACCTAGACATTTTCAGGATATCTTAAAGGATGACATCAGTATACTCACCTACTACGATGAATCTTTGTGCATACCTTGATCGTGGGGGTATATCCTGAAGTGGGACACACTAATATATCAGTAATAAAATTACCTTAACGTATCATATGGTAATGGTACTTGAAATGTTCATGCATTTTGTTTAAAAGGACAAACATACTGGTAATTGTCTTGAACTGCTTTTCATGAAAAATTAAATAAAGAATTATGTAATAGTGTGGAAAACAGTTTGATTGTGCTGATATGATCTTCTTACCAGTGATTCTCACAAAAATATAGTGTTTATTGCTTTTGTTATTTACTTGCTTTCAGAAAAATATAAAAATCCAAAAATAGTGTCTTTTTCCGTTTAAAATTCTTAATGTACGGAAAACTGTTATTCTTGGAGGAATTGTTACTGATAGGGGGAGACGGTGTTGGAAAGTGAGTTCAAAATTTTAAATCATGCTGGTTATAGGGTGTGATTAAAAAGTTTTGCGTGTTGGTGATAAATTGGAAAAAGCTTAATCTGTTATACAGTTTAACAAATCTCTTGAATAATAATAATTTGTTTAACTTAGGTTGAAAAATTCTTATGGTTTCTCGAGATGTTTGTTTTATAGTAAACAGATTGAAGCAGTATGTTGCTGAGAAGTTAAAGTGATGAGTTGCTGTGAAGATGAGAGTTTGATTGGATGCATGGTAGAACCTCCTTTCTATATTGCAGACAAAGTTGAAGAGTTTGAAGATTGCTATTCAAATGCTGAACTGGAGTTTACTCAAACGCTAAAGTTTTTGAAGATTTGGTGATTGGATGCATCAGCTTAGGGGGAGTCTGTTGCTGACAGAGCTATTGAAGCTGAAGCTATCCAAAGACCAAAGACAGTGCAAGATTACATGAAGATTGCAAGATGACTGAAGACAAAGTTATTTTATGAAGCTATTGTCAAGGGGGAGTTTGTTGGTGCATGTTTGTGACAACAGCTTAGATTTGGTCTTTGGATATCTTGTAATTAGTTAAACGATAAACAGTTAGCGGGTTTAGCTTTGTATTAGTGAGTTGTAATGTTTGGGCTAACCAAACCCATACTTATGGGGATGTGGGACGAATTGGGCCTTGCCCAAATTCGTAGCCCATGTGGTTTATCCTAGCCCAAGTAGCAAACCTTGTGTTATATAAACAAGGTTAGGCTTTAGGGTTTAGGTTAATCAGTGAATCAGTTAATCAGCCAGAACATTGTTTGAGAGCAATTTCGTGAGAGCTTAGAGTCTTGGACGAAATTGAGAGGGAGTTAGGGTTTAGATTGATTGTAAAACCTTGGTTTGATAATCAATAGAAAATCCAGTTTGAAAGTGTCTTGCTGTTTCTGTTCTTCTACTTGTTTCTGTGATATTCTGATCAAGAGGATTCCGCACTCTTGATTGGAAAGACAATTCTGTGAAAGATCCATACGAATAGGGGACCTACAACTTGGCAGGAGTTCAAGGAACCCTTTCTGAAATATCATTGTCCTCAATCAGCCGTTGATAGGATTCAGGAGGACTTCTTACGCCTCCGGTAGAAAAATGAAACGATCAATGAAATAACGAATACCTTCTTGGATAAGATGAAGTTCTGCGGGGATTTTGTGAAGACGGAAAGGATGAAAATCAACCACTACCATGGCATGTTAAAGGCTGAATTTAGGAAGATTATCACTCCCTCAAAATGTGAAACCCTTGATAAGCTTATTAATTGGGCTCGGGATAGAGAAATCGAGCTTAAAAGACAGGAGGAACGTGACGAAAAGAGGTCATCGGAAAAAGGGACCAACTCAAGTCCGTCTAAGAAAGGAAAATCTCAAGATCATGGTAGGAAGGATAAATCAAAAGGCGGTATTACCCCTTGCAAGACTTGTGGGAAACTTCATACCGGAGAATGCCTTCTAGGCAAGAAGGGGTGTTATAACTGTGGCGATGAGGACATCCGTATTACAAATGCCCTAACAACCCAAAGACTTGTTATAACTGTTTTAAAAAGGGGCGTGTTAAAGCGGAGTGTCCTAAACTTCAACAAGGAGCAAAGAAGGAAGGTAAGAAGGAGGAGAGCTCTAAAGCACGAGGGAGGATGTTCCAAATTACATCCGAAGACGCCAAAGCTCATTCGAATGTTGTTTTAGGTATCTTCTTGTTAAATTCTTTGCCTATGTACGTTTTGTTCGATACCGGAGCTACTATGTCATTTATTTCAAGTGAAGTAGTACATCACCCCTCGTTTAAGATTGAAAGAATGCCGATATCCTTAGAGGTAGAAATAGCCGATAGTAAGAACTATTTATTGCACAAAGTTTGTAGATGTTAGGATCTGAGTTTCTTATGATTGTGCTTGTTTGATAATAAGGAAGATGAAATAGAGTTAAGTGTAGCGGAATTTAAATGGAACAAACTTTCAACACACAATCAATGAGAGAATTGTTTTCAGCAAACATGTTTAACAAGAAATCGAATGATTATATTTATTACAATCTTCAATTACAATGCATGCATGCATACAATCTCCCCCTCAACCTGAGCTCATAGTGATTGTTCGTACAGAATGACTTTGTGATGAAGAGAGCTAATAGAACAGTACAGGGTACTGTTCTATTTATAGTACTGAACAAACCACTGAGCATCTTTTGGCTGACGTCACCATGAAAGTGACATCTAAACTCCTAACAACCCACAACCACTAACTATTACAAACACTGCTGTCTAAACTATTGATTACAAATAAAACAAAGGATAAACTAAACTACTACCTCTTCATTCCACTGTTATAGCTCCAGCAGTGCTTTGTGTCTTCAGCAGTACTTGAACAATATCAGTAGATTGAGCATCAGTGCTTTATCTTCAACAATCTTTAGTAATCAGCAGTTGTTTGTGACAAGTAGTACTTGAGGTCATCAGATGTTAGAATCCCTTCCAAGGGGAAAGATCTGATGCAAACAACTACTTATTGTGAATCCACTCTGATCCAGTTTTGGCTTTATCAACTGTTCCTTTGTAGGGTTCAATCCCAACAATCTCCCCCTGGAATAGATGATGCCAAAACTCTTCATTATTCTGGATTTTTATTGTCTCATCAGCATTTCCCTGATTTGCCCTTTGAATTGTAATTCAATGTTCAGGGAATCTTCATCATCCTCATCCCTGCACAGTGTAAGCTCAAGGAGATCTTGTAGATCTTCAACACCTAGGCTAAGTATTTCTTCCCTTGATATATGCTTCACTTCACCATTGGATTTGAGCAGAGTCAATACGTGGGTCTTTTGATCAGACTTCCACTTTAGTATTTTTGAATCCTTTGGGTTTCTTGGGAGAGACTTTATTGTTGATGAGTTTGTTGATGGAGGCATGGTTATAACACCTTGGGCAGTATTTGCAGATTTTGCTAATTCAGGATTTTCTGCCATCATCTGCTGAAGGACCATCTTTATAATATATTCCTCTTGAGCCTTTTCTTCCTTTGTTTCTGCATCCATCTGCTTTTGTTTCCTTCTTTGATAAAGAATGGCAGCAGGTGGAGCAGTAGATCTTCTAATTGGCAATTTCTGTTTGACTAGAACCACTGTTTCTGTATAATTAGGCTTTTTGGGAACAGTGGGATCTCTCTTCCTTAACTCTTTCAACTTTTTGTAGGTATCTAGCACTTTTATCGCTGACCACCTTTTTACCTGATTCCTTGACCCATAATCAGCAGCTATAAGCTCTTCTTTCATTCTTTTCAGCCTCAAAGCCCTTTCTGGTACATTCTTTTTGTAATTAGACTAGACTGGAGGAGTTTGCTTTACTTTGTCTTCAAGAATCTTTTGAATTCTGGCTAACTCCTCTTTAAGTTCACTGATGGTCCATTCCTTGTACTGACTCTTTTCTGCCCTATATTTCTTGTATGCCATGATGTGTTCAATGTAGTCCAATCTCATACTTTCATCATCCCTTTCTGACATTTTTTTACAAAGGTCTTTTGAGAACTGTTCTAAAGTTCTGACCTTGGTGAATTGGTATTGCAAATTTCTTTGAATTTCTTTGTCAGACTTTCCCTCTGTGTCTCTTTGAGCTATATCCTCTACTTGTTTAGCCTTTATTTTGAGATACTCTTCTATGTTTCTTGGCAAAGGATAACCTTGGACAGATGGGAGTTTTCTCTTTTCAGGGTCATCTTCAGAGTAGAAAGATTTGATTTCCTCCCTAACTGCTGGAAGATCTAGCGGATATTGTACTCCTGCAGGGACAATGGCAGTGTTTGGATTAAGGGCTTGAACTGAAGAGATTGGAAAAGGGTTTGGAATGGTGGCTAGGGTCAGAGTTTGTGTAGATGTTGGAGGTGAGGAAGTGTCATCTTCCAGTATAATGTTTGTTACTCTTCTCCTTTTGTGCTTTGGAGAGGTTGGTGGTGTTTTTGTGGGTTAAGTGGTGGTGATTGGAATGATGGGTGATTGACTACAGCTGTTGAAACAACTGGTGTTTCAACCACTGTTGTCACTACAACAGTTGATGTGTCAACTGTTGTCTTCTGCTTTTTGGCAGGTGGTTTTTGTGATGGTGGTTTTGTTTATGGTATGGCAGTGGATTGAGTATTTGTTGATGAAGTGGTGGTGACAGTGGTTGGGATAACATTTGTTGAAACCACTGAAGTACTAACAACTGTTGATACAACAGGTGTCTCAACATCTGTTGGTTTGGAGGTTTGATGAGTGGAACTTTTGGGGATTTGAGGAGTATGTTTGGTGGTTTTGGAAGGTGTGGTTTTGGGTTGGCTAACCTTTCCGGTAGGCTTTCTTCTTTTAGGTTTACAAGTACCCTGCTCTTCCATTTCCATCAAAACTTTCTTCTCTTGCTCAAATCTTTTTGCCCCTTTTATTTCCATGGACTCTTTCATGTTTGCCTTTAGATTAGCAAATGCATTTTGAGTCTCATTAACCTTTTTGGGACCATCTGGCCTTGGGATTTCTACCACAAGTTTAGACTTTGGATCTGGTTTAATGTATAGGCCTTATTTTCCCTTTTTACCTTTCTCCCCCTTTTTGGCATCATCAAGGTTTTCAACATAAATTATTGAAGGAGGAGAAGTGCCAATGGTTTGAAGCAAATGAGCCTTTAGTGCCTTAATATCAGCTTGTGTATCCTTGTACCTAGCTTCCATCACATTTCTGATCATTTGAATTTGAACTTCATGTTGTTGATCAGCATATTGTGTTTGTTGATGAAGCATAGGTTGAAATATCGTCCATAGCTCAGTGGGGGTAGGAGTAAATGATGATGCAGATGTTGTAGCAGTTGGTGCAGCCTTTTGAGATTTTAACAACTGTTTCAGCATATTTTTGATATCTGCAACAGATGTTTCTATTTTATCAACCCTCTCCGTCAATTCCTTGTATTTTAAACCATCACCCAAGTTAATGGGGTCATCTGATTTCCCACTGGCAGTGGTTGTATCAGTAGTTGACTTAGGGAAAGTTTACCAAAAGTCATCCACTGATGCCCCTTGTTCTCGGTACTAGGGACTTCTCTCCTCAGCAGAGGTTACCTTAGTAAACACACCAGTGGGTAATGGAAACACACTAGTGGTCACCTTGGTTCCCAAAGAGGAAATTGCCTTTAAGGGAGTCTGAGTAATGAAACAACTGGCCAGGTGTAAATAAGTGGATTTAACACCTGAAGTTGCTGCTCCACTTGAACTACTGACATGAATTACTTGTAATTCCTGTAGTGTAGCCTCCTCAACTATTGGTGGGTTAGCAAGGATAGAGGAACCAGACACAGTCACTTGTTGAGGTATATTCTCATTGATAGGTGGTTGAGAAGAACGGATTTGTGTCTGGTCCATATCAAGTGCATCCAACAGGGGTATTATTTGTGGTGGAATTTGTGCAGTGAGGATAGGGGTTGAAAGAGAATTTGCCCCGGGAGGAGGGCTGTGGAAGATGGAATCAAGTGATTGCAGAGCTTCATAATGTGGTGTCCCTGTGGATACAACCTGATCCTTTTGAGAGGATGCAGGACGAGTTTGAGGCTCTGGTTGAGATCTTTCTACCAACTACTGTGAGGAAGTAGCAGCAGTGGTTTCAGGTGACTTTTGTGTTGTCACAGGTATTATCTCTGGGATCTCATCTTCCAGAGTTACCTTTTTGGAGGGTTTGGGGGTCTTTTGTGATTTTTTCTTGATTTTCTTTTTGGTGGGTTTTGGTGTGGGTTTCACAGCAGTGGTGGTGCTACTGTGATCACCAAGAGCAGTGGGCTCAACAGCAGGGACCTGAGGAGCAGTTGTTGCTGCTAAATTATGCTCAGGTGCCTCTGTTTGTGATTTTGAAGGTTTTGACAGCCTTGTGAATGTTTCAGAAGTTAGGCTGTTTATTTGAAAAGGATTTCCTTGGATAAGCACATGTGCATTATCTTTTGAAAATTTATTTTGTAGATAAAATCTTAAAAATCTTGGAAATAATAAAAATGATTTTTTATTGACATTTTTGACCATATCATTGAAAATCTCCTGGGAATAGTTAAAATCAACTCCAGCCATGATAGCATAGTCCAGGTATTGGATTTTCAATGGGATCTCATTAAAAGCTGTAGTTTTATTTGACACACAGACGAGGAGAGTATGAAATAAAAATCTCATGGCAGGTGGAAAACTGCCTTTTTGTAAAGTATCCTTTTTCATTTCGTCCTCATACCCTCTCTCAATGAAATCAATTTGATAATCAACCTTTGGGAAAGAGTCTTTACCTGTAAGATTGTTGATTTCAAAAACCTCTGAAATGGTTTGAGGTGTGATAGTAACCGGAATTCCCCTTATTGATGAAGTGATAGCTAAGGCTTTTTGTACTTAGTTTCAAGTTTTGAATTTTTCCAGAACTCTCGTTGGGTATCCAGGTAAATAGGTGCATTACCGGTCAACAAAGTTTTGTACTTTGAAGCTGTGAGTGCATCAATCACGGAGTGAAAGGTTATGTTTTGACTTGGTTTTTCAAGTATACACAGGTAGTTATGAGGAGTTTTGAATTGGAGAGTCATGGTGAATCAAAGATGATTTAGAACAAATGAAGAAGATGAGTGATTTGAGAGAATTTGATGGAAACTGCTTTTGAAAGGAATTTTGAATTCGATTCGACAGTGAAAACCCTGTTTTGATCAGGGTTTTATAGGGTGAAAAAGTGTATGCTAACGTGGAAGTGGTTACAAAAGATCTGACGGCTAAGTACTGTCCACGTGACAACCTCTGATGAATAATGGATGACAGTTGTTAGGAAACCACTGATGGATCAATATCAGTGGTTTAAAGTGGTGAATATGAAAACAGTGGCTAACTTTCAACTATCAGTGGATAGCGTATCAGTGGATTAAAACACTGAGGTTTAACAACAGTGATTAACAAAGAAAATGAGAGAACAGAGGTTGACTTTCAGCAGTGGATAACATTTAGCAGAACAGATGTTTGAAACAGACAGTGGTTATGGCAGACTTTTAAGGATTTAATGAAAATTTTCATTTTTAGCTATTTTTAAGGATGAGTTTTTTTATTTTCTGAAAACATCTTAATACTTTTATTCATAGAAAAACAGGATTTTGCCTGTTATTCCATGTTCAGCATGCCAATCGTAGAGATCAAGCTTTCAAAGATGGATGTGTCTAAAGCCTTTGTTAGCACATCTGCCAGCTGATCTTTAGTTGGAACATGGTGCAGAGAAATCAAACCTTTTTCATAGCAATCCCTCATAAAGTGATGTCTGATATCAATGTGCTTGGTGGTTGAATGTGAGACTGGATTTTTGATGATATTTTCTGCTGCCTTACTGTCCAACATGAGAGGTGTCTTTAAGGTAGTGATACCAAAATCCAGCAGTTGATTTTGAAGCCATAACAGTTGGGTTGTACAGCTTGCAGCAACTATATACTCTGCTTCAGCAGTGGATGTTGAAACAACTGCTTGCTTTTTTTCTTTGCCAAGACACTAAGCAATTGCCTAGGAATTGGCACCCTCCTAAAGTGGACTTCCTTGTTGTATTGCATCCAGCAAAGTCACTGTCTGAGAAACCTGAAAGCTTGATATTTCCATCAGCTGGATACCAGATACCAAGTGTGGGAGCACCTTTGAGGTATCTGAATATCCTTTTTACAGCAATAAGGTTTGACTTTCTAGGGGCTGATTGGGATCTTGCACAAACACATGTTGCAAACATAATGTCTGGCCTAGATGCAGTTAGGTACAATAAGGACCCAATCATGCTTCTATAAGGAGTTTGATCAACCAAATCATCCTTCTCATCATACATGACTAACTTGGTGGTTGCAATGGGTGTACTACATGGTTTGTAGTCATTCATATCAAATTTTGTTAAAAGTTCTTTGGCATATTTGCCTTGATGAATGAAAGTACCATTTTGAAGTTGCTTTACTTAGAGACCAAGAAAGCACTGTAGTTCACCCATTGCACTCATCTCAAACTCAGCTGTCATGAGTTGTCTGAACTCTTCACACATTTTAGAACATGTGCTTCCAAAAATGATGTCATCCACATAAATATGGACAATCATCAAGTCTTTCCCTCTCCATTTTAAGAATAATGTTTTGTCAATTTTACCTCTAGTGAAACCAATAGAGAGAAGAAAGGTGGAAAAAGTCTCATACCAGGCTCTAGGTGCTTGTTTCAAGCCATACAAAGCTTTATTTGGAGGAATGCACATTTGATATCCTCTTCTTGAATCTTACCATAGAGGAATGCACATTTGATATCCATTTGAAACACCTTTATGTTGTGGTTGACAGCAAAGGCCAAGAACAATCTGATAGCTTCCAATCTAGCTACAGGGGCAAAGGTTTCATCATACTCAATGTCCTCTTCCTGTCTGAAACCTTGAACCACTAGCCTTGCTTTATTTTTGACAACAATGCCCCTTTCATCAGTTTTATTTTTGAAAACCCACTTTGTGCCAATAGGACTCACACCCTCTGGCAGTGGTACAAGCTCCCATACTTGTTATCTTTTAAACTGTTGGAGCTCTTCCTGCATGGCCTCTACCCAACTGTTGTCTTTCAGTGCCTCTTGGTACTTGATAGGTTGATGGAGTGATAGAAAACCAGCAAAAAGACAGATGTTTTGGGATTGACTTCTTGTGAGCACCCCTTCACTGATGTTGCCAGTGATTTGGTCTGGTGGATGAGACTTCAAGAAGATCAGATCACCTTTGTATGGAACAATGGCATTTAATGGTGAGGTCTGCAGATGTGTATCATCTGAGCTAACAACTGTTGGTGACTTTGATGATCCAATAGTGTCTTGAAATGGAGGTGGAGGAATAGGAGGTAGTGGTGTGGACACATGTTGACTTTTATCAACTGTTTGAAGATTTGTATCAACAGTGTTTGATGATGTGGAAGCAGGGGTTTTAGGGCTACTTTGGTCAACAACTGTTGATGTAGCAGTGGTTGAGCTTTGACAGTTGTTTTGAACATCTGCTGCTCTGGCAATGGATTTGAACTTTTGTTGTGGAATGATCATCTACTGCTCTGTCTGATGGTGGTGATTGAGATGGACCTGCACTGTTAGTTTTGACAGAAACATTTTCAAAAGTGAATTTATCAAGCTCAAATAACTCAGCAGGATTTGCAGGGATTTTCATTGAAGAAGTTCATTGAACTTCACATTCAAGGTCTCTTCCACTGTTTTGGTCCTGGTTTTAAACACTTTGTAGGCCTTAGTAGTGGTTGAGTATCTCAAATGATAACCACAATCTACTTTGGCTGCAAATTTTGAAATTGAGTCTTTTAAATTCAAAATAAAGCATGGGCAGCCAAATACTTTAAAGTATGAGATCAGTGGTTTAATTTTATACAGAATTTCATAGGCAGTCTTTTGATGCCTGGAGTTGATCAAAACTCTGTTCTGGACATAGCAAGCAGTGTTTACTGCCTCTGCCCAGAAAGTTAATGGCAAACCTCAATCAACAAGCATGGTTCTGGTAACCTTTATCAATGTTCTGTTCTTTCTCTCAACAACTCCATTTTGTTCTGGTGTCCTTGGAATGCTGTACTGCCTTACAATTCGTTTTGACACACAAAACTCATCCAACTCCATATTTCTGAATTATGTGCCATTGTCACTCCTAAAGACTTTTACTGGCAAGTCAAACTGCTTTTCAACCTGTTTGACAATGTCTTGCAGAATTCCTGCAGTCTCATCTTTAGAATGTAAGAAATAAGTCCATGTAAACCTAGAAAAGTCATCTACAATAACCAAACAATATCTTTTCTTTTTGAGACTCATGACTTTTACTAGGCCAAACAAATCCATGTGCAGCATTTGCAAGCACTTGGTTGTTTTGGACTCTTCAATTGACTTAAATGAGCTTTTATGTTGTTTTCCTTTTAAACAGGAAACACAATGCTCAGGACAGGTGAACAGTTTTTGAGGAAGACCTCTTACTAGTCCCTGTTTTGACAAAGCAGTGATTGTCTTGAGATTTGTGTACCCTAATCTCCTGTGCCCTAGTTATGTCTCTTTATTAGAGGCAGCTGAGAACAGACATGCATCAGTCCTAGGGCTCTCTTTTGACAAATCAACTACATAAACATTGCCACTCCTTTGAGCAACAAGTTGGGCTTTTCCATTTTTTATTATTTCTTCAATCTTTTTAACCATTTCTGGTCCAACAATCCTACAACACTCCTTAGTGAAGAATGACCCATACCCTTTGTCACTCATTTGTGAGACACTAAGAAGGTTGAATTTAAGATTGTCTATTAGATTGACATTTTCAAACTTAACATTTCCAGACTGAACTGTACCAGAACCCATCACTTTTCCTTTACTATTATTACTAAAAGGTATATCATCCCCTCCATGAGTTTTGAATTCCTTGAGTAGGGCTCCTGGAGCCTCCACTATCTACATACCAAAGACTATCTAAGCATGTAGAAGCTCCCTGCACATCAAGTAAATAATTAGTTCAAGAGGGTCTCCAAAGCCAATAAGGCTTTGGATGGGGTCTCAACAGTGTCTATGTTAAGTTCAGGTGGATGGACAGTGGTTAGCTCAAGGGTTTGAACAGTTGTTGAAACATTTTTCTCTAACCACTGCTGGGGGTCCTGTTCCATTAACTGTTGATACCCAAAGGGATGCCTGTTCACTCTTGGTTTAGAAGGCTTTTTGTAAACCTCATAAACATGTGGGACCCTTGGGTATGGTGGTTAACCTTTACCTCTTTGGTATTGGTTAGCAGGGGGTGCATCAATCACCTGAACTTCTCTTTTGACAGAGGATTGGTTCAGCTGTTTTGTTACAGCTGTTTGAACTGGCACAAACAGTGGTTGTTTCTTGACTTGTGGTTTTGATGAACTCATGAGTGTTTTTTATGTGTACTCTTCCTTTTTGACCTCAAAGGATTTCAGGTACACACACTTCTGAGTAGGATGATTTGATTTACCACAGATGGTGCAACTGCTTGAAGGCACAATGGTACTTGTTTTGTTAAGGTCATAAGCTTTTAAATGAAAACAATCTTTGGTCAAATGATTTTTCTTTTCACAAAAGTCACAAAACAAGTTTTTAATCTTTTATCTTCTTTTCTTCTTTTCAGACTCCTTAGCAACAGAGTTTTGAACCACTGTTGGGATGTCCTTAAGAGGAATTACCTTGGCCTTAGGAGCTTTGACACCATCCACAGTTATGAAGTCCATTGGTTTGAAATTTTCAAGGATGTCACACTCATTAGACCATGTGGGTTTGAATTGGTATTTCTCAATCTCCTTAAAAGTTGAGGACCCCACAGATCTTTCCAGAGTTATTTTGTTGCCAAGTTTATCAGTTATTTTAACTTCTTGACCATCCTTGTTGGTGGGTATGATTTCAATAGAACCAAATTGATTTGCAGCAGTGTTTTCAACTTGGTCATTTTTCCTAAACCCTATGCCAAATTTTACATTGCTTTCAAGCTGTTTTTCAAGCATAATCTCATAACCTTTGCAGGGTTCCACCCATTTTTCACAAGTGATTTGGGTGGATTCCAACTCCTTTTTACAGGCTTGATATTTTTCTATCATGGTCTGGAGTTGGTCCTTGGTTATGCTATACTCTTGTTTGAGGCTGCAAATCTCATTATCTTGTTTTGACAATTTGTTTTTTAAATCTTTTAAAGATTTTTCAAATTGTACTTCATTATTTAGCAATATATCTCTAAGGTTTTCATTCACCTCCTTAATGTTTGCAAATGCTATGATGCATTTGTCTGAACAAAGGTTTTTAAAAACCTGGGGTGATACCTTAGTTGTAGCCATCATGGCACAATCACATATATGTTCACGTTCATCTGGCATCTTCTCTTCTTTTTCACCTTGCTTCTTCTCTTCTTCTTCAGACCAGGGGTCAGACAGTGGTTCCAACAGGGGTTTTGAATTTTCTTCCAACAGTATTTCACCAGCAATAGGAGTAACCACTGCTTCATCAATTGTATCCACTGTTTCTTCATTTGACTGTCCTTCTTTAGTTCCCATCCCTTCAGGAATTGACTCTAATGCTACAAAACAAAATTCATCACTAGAAATAGCATCATCGGCATATAGAGCAAAGTTTTCATCTCCTAGTTCCTTAGGCAAGCTACTCCAGTCAACAAAGCCTTGTGTGAAAAAGCTTTGCTGATCTGTTTGAACAGCTGTTTGTGCAGCTTGTTGAGGTGCAGCTTGTTGCACCTGAACCTAAGGAACTGGGGCTTGGACATACTGTATCTGAGGAACAGTGGTTTGGACATAGTGCACAGGAACATGGGTTGCAGGGTGTGCATAGTGAGCAGTGTTTACATGAGCAGCAGGGGCATATTGGGAATAATGCACAGTGGTTTGGTTATTTTGTGATCTTGGGCTAGGACTAGGGTGTGTTATGATTGGTCTACTAGTTTGACTCCTGCATTCTCTAGCAAAATAATCTAACCTATTACAGTTGTAGTATTTTATCTTTGATTTATCCAACCATACTTTAAGATTCCTATGTAACCCTGGAAATTTTCTCCCTGTCCTTTTATAAAACTTGCTGGTTCTAACACTCAGCAGTGCAAGTTGGTGTAAAATGTCCATTTCCTCTAAATCAGTTGGATCAAAATGCTGGAGATCATATAGTTCAAGGCACAGATTATCAGAATTCTGGTTTTCTCCATTAGCTGTAAAAGCATAATTGGATGAGTAAGGATCAAAGTTGTTAAAAGCTCCGCCAGCTGTTATGTCAATGTAATGATCATAACCCTGATCCTTAGTACTACCAGATTCTTCCTGACCCAAAAGAGTTGTGCTGCCAAATGAATAGTCATCTGCAACCTTTCCAGACTCTTGTAACTTCTTTTTCTGGTTCAACTCCCTTTTCATAGGTCAGGAGTCTACCATGAAGCTGGGTTAGGGTCAGATCTTTGAACCCAACTGAATTCCTGGTTACAAAAGCAATTGTATCCCATTTATCAGGAAGTGACCTAAGAAACCTGCAATTTTGTGTTGCATTAGGAAATTCAACCTTAACAAGTTTTAGTTCGCTTATGAGACAGCTAAATCACTTAAACTGTTGTGTTAATGATTTACCCTTAATGTGACAAAAGGTTTCATACTGTTGGTTTAAAATTTCCCTGTTATTTTCAATTACTTCTTCAGTCCCCCCCCCCCCAAACTGTTCCTTAAGTGCATCCCATAATTCCTTGGCACTGTTACAGTGTAACAGCCCAGCATAGATTTCATTTGGTAGTGCAGATGCAACGATGCTAAATGCCTTGGCATCCAGTTCAATTTTCTGAAAATCCTGTTCAGTATAGTTCTCAATTTTCTTAGGAACCATGACTTTGAGATCCTCGGCACCATTGGAACATGTGGTCCAAAGTTAACCAACTTCTAACATCCGGTATTCTGTTGAGCTAGGATGTGACCCATCCTTCGATCCCAGATGTTGTATTCAGATCTGACCAACATAGGTGGTTTGAAGAGTGAACCAATGTTATTATTATTATTGTTATCATGTGATTGTGACGTCATTCTGCTTGTTTTTCAGGAACTGAATAATCAACTTTGTACGTTATTATACCTTACTCTATTTTACAACTAAAAATGAACAATCGAAAGTATCAATGAAATTGAGCTAAACTTTTACGTCAAAATGATTGTTAGATCAAGTTTGACTGTCCTCGCTCTGATACCAATTGTTAGGATCTAAGTTTCTTATAATTGTGCTTGTTTGATAATAAGGAAGATGAAACAGAGTTAAGTGCAGCGGAATTTAAATGGAACAAACTTTCAACACACAATCAATGAGAGAATTGTTTTCAGCAAACATGTTTAACATGAAATCGAATGATTATATTTATTACAATCTTCAATTATAATGCATGCATGCATACAATCTCCCCCTCAGCCTGAACTCACAGTGATTGTTAGTACGGAATGACTTTGTGATGAAGAGAGCTAATAGAACAGTACAGGGTACTGTTCTATTTATAGTACTGAACAAACCACTGAGCATCTTTTGGCTGACGTCACCATGAAAGTGACATATAACCTCCTAACAACCTACAATCACTGACTATTACAAACACTTGTGTCTAAACTACTGATTACAAATAATACAAAGGATAAACTAAACTAATGCCACTTCATTCCACTATTATAGCTCCAGCAGTGCTTTGTGTCTTCAGTAGTACTTGAACAATAACAGTAGATTGAGCATCAGTGCTTTATCTTCAACAGTCTTTAGTGATCAACAGTTGTTTGTGACGAGCATTACTTGAGGTCATCAGATGTTAGAATCACTTCCAAGGGGAAAGATCTGATGCAAACAACTTCTTATTGTGAATCCATTAATCTGATCCAGTTTTGGCTTTATCAACTGTTCCTTTGTAGGGTTCAATCCCAACAGTAGAAATTGTAAGCTCACTATAGAAGATGAGGAATTTGATATCGATCTCGTACCAATGGTTTTGGGGGAATTTAAGGTGATAGTGGGTATGGATTGGATGGCCCGACACCATGCGGAGATTAATTGTGAAAGTAAGACCGTACTTGTCCAATCTCTGAATGGAAAGCAACTAAGAATTCAAGGGGAGAGAAATATAGAAGCAAAACTCTGTACTATTGTTCAAGCCGTTAAGTATGTACGTAATGGGAGTAGAGCATACTTAGCTTATGTAGTTGATGCTCAACAAAGTCTCCGAAGTTCGAAGATGTCATGGTTGTGAACGAATTTCCGGATGTATTTCCAGAGGAATACCGGGGCTCCCTCCCGAACGTGAAATAGAGTTCCGTATCGAGCTGAATCCGCGTGCAAAACCAGTAGCTAAAGCTCCATATAGGCTGGCCCCCACTAAGATGAGGGAGTTAATGACGCAGTTACAAGATCTACTTAACAAGGGCTTCATACGCCCGAATGTGTCACCTTGGGGAGCACCCGTCCTATTTGTAAAGAAGAAAGATGGGTCGATGCGCATGTGCATCGATTACAGAGAAGTGAATAAACTAACACTAAAGAACCACTACCCTTTACCCAGAATTTACAATCTTTTTGATCAGTTATAAGGGGCGAGTTGGTTCTCTAAGATAGACTTGCGTTCGGGTTATCATCAAGTCAGGGTGCGAGAAGAAGACATTACAAAGACTGCATTTAGGACCTGATATGGACATTACGAATTTCTAGTTATGTCCTTTGGGTTGACAAACACGCCATCCGCGTTTATGGATCTTATGAATCGAGTTTGCCGACCCATGTTGGACAAATCTGTGATCGTGTTCATAGATGACATCTTGGTCTATTCGCGAAGTGAGGCCGAACATGCGAGACACCTATGGGAAGTACTTGAAACACTCCGTAAGGAAAAACTTTATGCAAAATTCTCAAAGTGTGCCTTTTGGCTCAGAGAGGTACTATCACACCCCGACCGCGTAAAACAACAAACCGCGGCGGAATCATCTGGGAGTGTCGTAACAAAATCATTGTTTCATAACACATGGTAATTGAAGTTTTGTTTTATTAATTAAAATGTTTACATTGTCTAGAGATTTACAGAAATAATACAAGAATTTAACTGTCTTTCATAGTTTTAAGTCACTAAGGCCCTCGTCCAATCCTATGTTTGCATCGTGATCATCTAATAACAGCACCTGAAACACAAGTGAAAATAGGTACGTCAGCATAAAAATGTCTGTGAGATACATAGGTTTTGTTAAAATAGGATTCATGACTTGTAAGTTTAAAGAAAATGTTTAACAAAAGTAGTCGTGAACCTTAAAAATATTTTCTTTTAGAAATCATACGAAAATCGATAAGAAATCACATGATATAAAAGAATAATGCATAGATAAATAAATAACCAAGTAAAAAATGAGTTTGTATAAAATATGTTGTTTGTAAAACAATGTTTTGTAAAGATATGTTATTTGTGTAAAATGTAATATGTCTAAATTGAAATGGTTTAAATAACGCTACGATATGTAATATCATAAAAGCACTTATATATAGGAAGTACCAGCGGCGTATCCACCATGCTTTTATCATATTACACACGCCTCGTTATTTAAATCACTTACCCAAACAAACCACCAAAATGTATTGTTTAAACCAATGTAAAAATGTTCATGTATAATCAAATGTTATGTATGGAAAAATAAATAAAAGTATCTATTCTAACCATATGTAAAATGTACAAAACAATGTATTTGAATAAATCATAGTTTAAATCAAAAGTTATGTTTTGTAAAATTAATGCTTTATTGATACAAACATCTATGCGGTAATGTTAAACGTATACATTCAAGCCTTGAGACTGAAGGATAAACCCTAGAACAAGTCAAAGATTTATCAAAAATGTTTTCGGATTCGGTCATTCCTTATGTCCAAACAAACCTAGGATTTTAGGAATGGGAGTTGTCAAGTCCTATGGTACCACTACCTACTACCGAGCGGCATGATCGGCGTTAATGAACGTATTTATAACCGGTTAAACAAACCAAATGTCATACCAAGTGTAAGCATGTTATATGAAAATAATGTACTAAATATGCTAAATGAACATACAAAGTAAAAATGTTTAATGTAAATCAATGTGTCCATATGCTAAGTGAACATATGCAACAAAATGTAATATATGAAATCAATGTGCTAGCATGTTAATAAAACATACATAGCAAAAACATGGTAGAAATCATCTACTATATGTGTACTAAAGAACATAGCAAGTATATATTATAAAAGCATGAAAAGCACGAAAGTAACAAGTAGGCACATGTGTTTCACCCCAAAATGTTTGAAAACAGTAAAAGAGGGGACTATGTACTCACTTGAGAATGCTTAGAAGTCTTGAATAACAACCAAGCAAAGCTAGAGGGATCACGGAATCAAACGGCACCAAATATAGGTAACTATGTTAATAAACCGGACCTAAATCGGAAGATCGGATAAAATGAGGTTTTGTAAACCAAATGAGTATAGGAACTCATGTAATATGGTTTGACAGAGCCTACATTCTAAAACGGAACCTATCCTAAGTGCTTACGACCCATTACGACCCGTTTAGGTAGCTTACGCTACTTTAACGCGTCGTTCGCGTAAAACGCGTTCGGACCGCCTAACTAGTCCTATGACAAGTATTATATGCCTTAACATGTCTAATAATGTTGCCTAATTAGTTTAGATGTCAAAATTTAGGTTATATATGCTTAAAATGAAATTATGCGTAAAAAGGGCATTTTGGTCATTTTCCTAAGGCATATAAATTACCTATCATACAACTAACTAAACAAAGTGACCATAATGTATAACCTTGGAAGGTTATTCCCTATACAACTATGGTCACAAAATGTGTTTGGTCGGATCCTAACGATCGACCAAACGGGTCGGGTTCTAAAGTCTAAGCGGTTGTTTAGACCGCTTATCTTATGACCCTATATAAGCACTAAACTAAAAGTGACGAGTTAAACATGTCAAAACATGTTTAACTAAGTTAGAAAACAAGTTTGATATCAAAACAAAGGGTTTTGATACCCAAGAATAGCTTGGTTGCAAAATACGCATAAATGCCTAAATAACGTGGTAATCAGTAGGTATAGTCACAAGGGAATATAACCATCGTGATTACGCTCACGTTGCGAAGTTCATTCGAACTTCGTGTTGACCAAAGATTAGTCAAAGAAGAAATTCAAACATTGTTTGATTTTCACTCTTAAAAACGCATAAAAGCATGAAAGAAACTTACAAAAGGTCCAAGCTAGGAAGATTTGAACTCAAAACACTCAGGTATGAAGCCACACAAGGGAGAGCTTCAACTTAGAGCATAAGTGAGTTCAATTGTGAGGAATGAGGGTTGAATTGGTGGGTATTTATAGGAATTCAAGAGCCGTCAAGATCGTTTCTCAAACTTTGAGCTTCAATCTGGACCATACAAGTGTGGCACATTGTTTTGTATACAATGGGAGCCTAAATACAAGTCCATAGAATGAAGAAACCATGTACAATAACCCATAAACCAGCTGTTGATTACAAAAACTGAGTTTTGCTGATCTGGGCATCTCTCGCGCCCCGCATAGGTTGAAGCCCCTTCTTACGCGGCCCGCCACCACTGATCGGTTCAGCAACAAGTTTCAAAAGTTACAAGATTAGTCCCTGCATGCATATAAGGCCCTTTTTGACACGGTTAAGGCCCGTTAAGCCATTTCAAGGCTCTACAATGATACCTAAGCATAGGGAACATGAAATATTCTTGAAAATATCTCGGATGTCGGTTCGTTTGGTCGTACGGTTGCGTTGTTCGGTTAATTACGACGAAACTCGAACGGATGCGAAAACGATCCAAATTGCGAGACGAAGGGTATTTTTTCATTCCAATCACTAAAATAAAATATTTTAATGATTACAAAAATTTTTAGATGTCCGGATATGTTCAGAACGTAAGATATGCGTGAAAATGCAAACTTATGCACTTTTTGACGCTTTTAGTCCTGTTTGACCAAATAAGTTTATTTAAGGATACCGAACCCATCAAAGCCTATTTCTAAGCTATGTAGAGGATATTTAGGGTATGTTTAACTTATGATCATATTCCGGAAGGTTCGATACCATATGAATCGGCAGACTTTCGCAGTTTGATGCAAATGGTCCCTACGATCAAGTAAACTTGATTTCGACACACCAAACCTTCCAAAACTTATGTATAAGTTATGTAAAGGTTATTTAAGGTATGTTAAGCCCATGTCACTGTTCCGGAGTGTTTGCCGCATTAAATTGATTATGTTTACGCATCATTTCGCGTATAACTTTCCAGAAAGCGATTTAGAGCTCGAAATCAAATGAGAATTGATATGTGCAAAGGTCACAAGTATTTGTACAAATTATAAGATTGAAACACAAGGTCTCATTGGATTCCTACTTGTATGATGGTCGTGGAGGCACATATGTCACAGGTACAGTTCCTCGGCCACGTAATAAACTCGGAAGGTGTCTTGGTAGATCCATCAAAAATTGAAGCTGTAATGAAGTGGGTTTCCCCGAAAAATCCAACTGAAGTAAGGAGCTTTCTAGGCCTTGCTGGCTATTATAGAAGGTTTATATAATATTTTTCAAAAATAGCGTTACCTTTAACGAAATTAACGAGAAAGAAAGAAAAGTTTGTGTGGGGTAAAGAACAAGAATAAGCCTTTCAAGTGTTAAAAGAAAAAATTGTCTAGTTCTCCGGTTTTAACACTGCCAGATGGAACAGAAGATTTGGTTGTCTATTCAGATGCCTCACATCAAGGTTTAGGGTGTGTTTTAATGCAAAGAGGAAAAGTTATCACGTATGCTTCAAGACAACTTAAAACACATGAAGGAAACTACCCAACCCATGATTTAGAATTGGCAGCGGTAGTATTTGCCTTAAAAATCTGGAGGCATTATCTATACGGGTCGAAATGTACGATTTACTAGGATCATAAAAGCCTCAAATATTTCTTCGAACATAAAGATTTGAATATGAGGCAGCGGAGATGGCTGGAACTTATTAAAGACTATGACTACGATATCCTCTATCATTTGGGGAAGGCAAATGTCGTAGCGGATGCGTTAAGCCGAAAGGAGTATCCACCTCTGATTCAAGTAAAATATATGAAGATGATAGTCACACCTCGCCTCTTTGAAATGATACGAGATGCTCAAACAAAGTCATTAGGGGCAGGGGATCCAAAGGAAGAAAGAACAAAGGGAGTAGCTGAAAAATTGGAAGAAAACTCGATCGGGCTCAAAACCAGATTCGGTTAAATCTGGATACCACGGTTTTGTGAAGTCGAAACCGCATTACTCGAAGAAGCTCATAAATCACGGTATTCAATTCATCCCGGAGCAACAAAAATGTACCGGGACTTGAAGGCAAATTACTGGTGGCCGTGTATGAAACGCGATATTGTTAAGTATGTTGTGAAGTGTTTGACGTGCTCCCAAGTGAAGGCAGAACATCAAAAACCCTATGGAGAATTACAACCTTTGGAAATTCCGGTATGGAAATGGGAGGAGATAACAATGGATCTGGTGACCAAGCTCCCTAAAACGAAAAAGGGGCACGATACAATATGGGTAATCGTAGACCGACTCACAAAAGTGCCCACTTTTTACCTATTCGATAGGCTTACTCTTTAGAAAGAATGGCGGAAGTTTATATGAACGAAATAATATCTCGACAAGGGGTGCCCGTGTCAATCATCTCAGATAGGGATACGAGATTCACCTCTCGTTATTGGCAGAAGTTTCATGAAAATATGGGCACGAAGTTACATATAAGCACCGCCTATCACCCTCAGACTGACGGTCAATTAGAAATAACCATCCAAACACTTGCTGATATGTTGAGAGCATGTGCCTTAGACTTTGGGGGAAATTGGGATGACCATTTACCACTAGTGGAATTTTCTTATAATAATAGTTACCATAGTGGTATCCAAATGGCTCCCTATGAATTACTATACGGGAGGAAATGTAGGACTCCTGTATGTTGGGGCGAAGTAGGGCAAAGGGAGCTTGCGCCTAATGATTTGATAACAATGACAAACGAAAAGATCGATTTAATTAGAGCTCAACTGAAAGCGGCTCAAGATCGGCAAAAGGCCTATGCGGGTAAAAGAAGAAGTCCTATTGAGTTTCAAGTCGGAGATCACGTTTTACTGAAGGTATCCCCATGGAAGGGCATAATCCGTTTTCGTAAACGGGGTAAATTGGGTCCTCGATATATCGGGCCATTTAAAAGTGTAGCTCGAGTCGGGAAGGTTGCATATCATTTAGAATTGTCGTCTACACTAGACGGGATTCACAATACTTTCCATGTATCGCAATTGAGAAAGTGCCTTGCAGATGTAACAACGTTCGTGCCTTTTGAGGACATTGAATTGGATGAGGGGTTAAATTATGTCGAAAGACCGATAGCCATTAAAGACGTTAAAGTAAAGAACCTTCGCAATAAAGCCGTTAGACAAGTCTTAGTGCAATGGCAACATCGGAAAGGATCGGAACTTACATGGGAAACGGAAGATGAAATGCGGAAGTACTACCCTTTTCTCTTCGGTACGTAAATAATTAATTTGTTATGTGTCCAGGTTTCGGGGACGAAACCTCTTTTAAGGGGGGGGGGGGGTAGACTTGTAACACCCCAAAAAGATTTATTAGACATATAAGTTAAATTAATTGAAATTTTAACTTAGTTAATGGGAAATGTTACAACTACTAGTAATAAAATGAGAAGTGTTTAAATTAAGTAAGTGAACAAACTAGAAGGGCCAAAGGTGTAAAATGTTAAAACTCAAAATAATAAAAAAGGAAAAATTAAAAACACACACTGTGTGAGTGTCTAGGGATCGATTAAGGCAGGGGAGAAAAAGGGTTCAACCCTAGTTGCTAATTCAGCCAAATTAAAGGAAAATTTCAAAGATTTTTTATTGCATGAACTCAAGTTTCTATCATCTAAGCTCATATAGTGAAGTGGTAAGTCGAATTTCTTGTTTTGGAGAATTGTAGGAAATGGGTTTTAACCCAATTATGAAATTTATGTTATGATATGTGTAATTAGAATGTAGGATTTGCACTATAGAACAAGGTTTATGATTGATTTTGATCAATTAAAAGACTTCATGTATTAACCCATTTTGTATGAATCTTCATGAATGTAGGATGATCAAAATCATAGAAATAATCATGTATAACCTTGAAATTTGGATGTTTGATTGTTTGTGATACTTGGACACTAGATGAATTGATGTAGAATAAAAAGGGTCATATGAACTTGTTTGAATTATTGATGAATTACTAGATGAACTAGTATAATCATGTGTTAAAATACTTGTATTAAGTGTCCTATTAATGTGAAACCCGTCAAGTGTTCGATGAAATGCCTAAAAGAACAAATATGTGAAATTTGGAAAATTATGATGATGTTGTCACATGATAAATTATGTAAATGATGGAATGATACTTGGTTGGGCTAAATAAACGAATGTGTTGATGTAGGCGTAAAAGAAGAAAGCGCAAACGTTAGGAAATCGGAAAGATCACAAGATCGAGGTATGTTGTCTTTTGCATACAAGCTTTATTTTGTAATTTGTCATTCTTGTACTAAAATCATAGTTATGGTAATTCGTAGTAGTTATGTAGTAGATGGTATAACCCGTCACGAACGGGTCATATGAAATGAAAGTTTATGAAGGAAATTGTATTATGATCGGTTTGTCTCGAATGAACCGTAGGAAAGTTATGTAAGAAAGGAACGAGATCACTCGATCCGTTATGTTATAAACGGGTTGAAGTTGATGCAAGTGCAAAAGATGAAAGGAATGTATTCGTTCGTTGTAAAAGGACCCAATGGAAGTTTATGTTACGAATGTAATTACCCATTTTTAACAGGTTAATAAATGGTATGTTTTATCTCAATAATGAGATAGTATGTTTTGACCCGTTCAACGGGTAAGTAATGAATGGTATGTTTTATCTCAATATTTAGATAAGTATGTTTTGACCCGTTTCGACGGGTGGTAACTGCAAGAATGATATGAAGTTGTGGAATGGATGAGATTGCTTTATTAGATTAAAAGTAACATAGTTGACAGAATTAATTCTTAAAGCTTGTTGTTTGATGTAGGTAAATCCTCAACATAAAACATAATGGCTTGGCGACTTGGAACGAACACACATGAACCACACCCGCTTTGTGCTTCCGAAGATGTCTATTTTGTATGGTCCTAGTTTTTGGTCTATGTATTCCCAAATCCCAACATGTGTAAACTTTTGGTCGTCATTGTGTTTTGGCAAAAACTTAGTTTGTTAGTAGACTTTGTATCTGAACAACTTAAACTTGTCCGCTCTTTGATTTTAAAAGGGTTGTGTATGAAAAAGTTGGAATGTTTATAAAATTTCATGTTTATTAAGTTTTTGTTACTTAACATGTATGGTCGAATGTATTTTTAGTTGGGGCGTTTTAAAATACAAATTACAAATCTATGAAAACCTTGTTTATAAGCGCGTTGAAGATAATGACCAATTGAGACGCATATGAGATGGTTGACAACGCGTTAGTTGAGTGGGGTGTACCCGAGTTCGAGTCCCACCTTTCCTTTTTTTCTTCTTATTTTTCCTTTATAATTACATTACAAGGCTTTCCGGTTAGTATATATATAAAAGATAGTTCGTTATTCTTCCAAAACAAGTTGTGTAGCTCAGCGGGTTAGGGTGTGTTTGTTAAACACTAGTCTTAGGTTCGAGTCTCGGGTGTGGCGTTTTTCTCCTATTCATTTCTTTTCATTAAACACTTTTAAATAAATGACAGTTCAGTCCCTGTGCCTTTTATATTTATTTCTTTTCAATTAAAACACTTCCAGTAAATGACAGTCCAGTCCCCTTATTTCACAAAACATCATTAACTTGGTTTAACTTATAGCTAACCTAGTTAAAGCCATATTTACTTTAAAGTTTCAGCAATTGACACTAAGGCCCCTTGTAGTTAACAGCTAACAAGGTTAACTTTGTTAAAAGGTTCCTTATTTAATTATTTAACTTGATTAACTTATAACACTAACGTAGTTAGGGTATTTCCGTTATAAATTTAACTAGCTAACTTACTTAGTTCATTGAGTTGCTTCGATTTATAGTTCCCATTAATTACAATACAACCCCAACACTTATAACATTTATTAACTAACTTAGTTAACCCCGTTAATGCTTCCTTATTATACAACTAACTGAGCTAACTGAAATGGCTTATATAATTAAGGTTTTTATTCCGGTTTCTAGTCGAATGCGTTACGTGAAGAAAATTTGTTGGTGCATTCATCTGTCGTCTTCGTCTTATGTCGAGTCTCGGGTTCGTTGCATTGCTGAACAAGAGTGATGTCATCATATATGATGATAACATCATATATGTGATATCATCTATTACATCATGCTTGCAAAAAGACAAAATAGAAGTTAGATTACACATGAAACTAGAATTAGGAGATTGGCCGTTTGAAATGATGTACCCGTTTGAGGTTGTTGACAGTTTAAAATTGTAATATTTTTAAAGGGTTCCGTTTGAAATGATTATGTCATTTTCAAACGGAAGGGTCTTCCCTATAAATAGCCTTCAAACGAGTTCATTTGTAACTTTTGATTTCTGACGCCGAGGTGCTGTCGAGGTGTCTCCAGTCTTGTAAACGTTCAGAAATCAATATACGAGACAATTAATAGTGAATACAAGCTAAACGAAGACCGAATCAATGAATTTCGCCTCTGATTCGGTCTGAGCACTCTTCTGATCGACTCGTTAGGTCGTTTCACGATCCTAAAAGTGGTATCAGAGCTCAGGAGGAAGAGTTCTTACCGTTTAGCTCGTTTTCGCTGAAAAATTCCGATTTTCTACACCTTCTTTCATAAAATTGATACTTTTCACGGATAAAATCGGCTGAAACTTTCACAAAATGTGCGTAATGGTGTTTTAACAAACCCTTGAGAATATCGGACCTAAACTCGAAGTAAAAGTGGTAAAAAAGGACTGAAATATGGGTTCCGTTTGAACGAAGCATAGGTGTTCCGTTTGAAAATTGCCATCCCGTTTGAAAAATGCATACCCTTCTGTTTGAAATTTGATCCTATCGTTTGAAAACAGGACTGTTACGTTTGAAACTGGTGTTCTGTTTGAACTTATCGTTTGAAACTAATCGTTTGAAGTATCGTTTGAAAAGTGTTTCATTTTTTCACGTGATAGTGCTTTGGATTGCGTGAACCGTTTGAAAAGTAAATTGAATTGTGTGATACTTTAAACAAGGTTGTCAGTTGGTTGGAATATGTGATCATGTGAATACGTCGATTTGTGTGTAAATGTTGAGATAAACTCTACAATCGGTTTGTCAGTTGGCATGTGATTCATATTCGATATATGTGTTAGTGTTATTCAAATTGCTTTAACAGATTGTTTGCATGTGAAACATATCATTGAATTATGTGCGGTCAAATCATATTAAGTTGATACATGTGATTGTCAGCCATTTTCATAGAGTAAAATCAATTGTAAATCAAGTGAGTCTTTGATTTAATCGAGGTTGTCGGATTATGTTTATCATATATGTCAGGACATTAAAAGTTCGCATGTGCATATAAGAATCGGTCCAATCATAATATGGTTCAGACTTAAATCAATTTCATACATATTTGAAAATGTTGGTTTAGTGGATTGTTTGGTCCTATCAGAGTTCATCGAGGTGTGTAATGTCATTAAAAAGGATTGTGGGCTAGTGGGTATTGAAGGTCCAATTAGATGTTTTGTTAATCACCGGCTCATGTGGTTTACTCGAGATTTTCAAATTGGCGATTTTGTTGGTCCAATGAGAAGTTAGTGTTTTTTTAAAGTAGTCGGCACATTTAAGTGTGTTTTTGGTCTAATAAATCGATTCAAGTGCCCAGCCCAAGTTATTGTTTGCATTGTGACTCAATTGAAAAACTAACTGTCACAGTTTGATCTTTCAAAGTCCAGTTCGTACAATTTGGAGTTCAAAGGTTTCGAAGGGTCAGGTCAATTGAATTCAATCCGGGTCATTCAGTCTGCACAGTTGGTCAACGTTCAGTCCACTCAAACAGAATATTCACCAGTTCGAGTACCAGTTTTATCTTGTTAATTGATAAATCTATAAACTGATTGTTGTTTGTTTGTGTGTTTGTCAGGCATTATTGTGTTACGAGGAGAATCAGTTCGTGTGAAAGATTGTTTGAAAAATTCTTCGATTCCGAATCATGGATATCAATTTCTTTAAAATGACAAGAGAAACTATTGATAGAATAAATGTATTAAATAAAGAATTTGATTCATTTTCAGGTTGTCCAGGAGAAAGTACAAAGAGCATTATTGAGAGGTATAGCCATCTTGTTCGCTCAATGTCTGAGAAGGGTATTAAAAAAGAATCAGAAGAATGGGTTGAAAAATTTGTCAGTGCTTTACCTCGAGAAGAATGGGAAAATTATATCTTAAACTTGAAGACTTCTGGAGAATTTTCCAAACTGACAATTAGTCCACTCGTTAAAAAGATTGAAGAACAGATGGTGATCAATGCTGAGAAGAAGAAAAGTCAAAGTGGAAAATCAATATTAAAGAAGAGCAAAAGTAAAGGTGTACAAGTGGGAGAGGAACAGACTGAAGAGATTTCAGTGATGAAGGATGAAAAGAAAGCTGATGAGAAACAGATTTTTGATTTAACGGAAAATTGTGAGAAGTTGAAATCTGAAAATGACAAACTGTCAAGTGATTTGAACAGTTTGACATTGAAAAACAAGATTTTGAAAGAAAAAAAAAAGAATTTGAAAATGAAAAATTAAAATTTGAAAAAGATTTTCAAAGTCAAATGAAGATTTTAGAAGATGAGAAATCTGTCATTTTTAAAAATAATCTTGAAAAACAGATTGAAATAAACTCTCATCTTCAGAAAATTATTCGACTTGAAAAAGAGGCAGAATGTGCTCAAAAGAAAATCAAAGAGTTAGAAGGTAAACTCAGGGAATGGGAAGAAAAGTTGAAGGTTTTTGTGAATACTTCAGCTATTTCCTGCCCAAAACCAGTTAATTCTGTTCCAATAAGTGACGATGTCACAAACTTTGACAATGTCAAAGTTGAAGATTGTGATGAGAAATCTGATGATGAAAATAAAAAATTCGAAAAACAAAAATTGTTTCTGAAATTAAAAGAAAAGTTTCAAGAAACTGTTCCACAATCAACTGAAAAGGGAGAATGCTCTAAGCAAAAACCTTTAAAGAAGAAAGTGGAATAAAAACAAAAAGAGAAAAATTTGAAAAATGTTCAAAAAGAGAATAACAGCTCATCAGATCGATCATCCAATCACAATCAAAAACCACAAAAAGTAAAAATTGAAAACTCAAAAATTGTTGGTATTAAGTGGTGCAGATTGGACCACAGTGCTCAAAAGTCAAATCCAGCATACAAGAGGAGAGATGGATATCACCAAGCCAAACAGTGCTATGATTTGAATGTTTGGACTGAAAATGGTGATTGGTACGATAACAGAGTGTGTTACCGATGCGGTTATCAAGGACACATTGCTATTAACTGCCAGAGTTGGAGGTTTGAGTCAAGAAGATGTTTTAACTGCAACATCATTGGCCACATTGCCAGAGATTGCCCAAGGAGATCAAATGAAAGATTGAGGGTTAATTCTCAGAAGATGGCGAAGAAACCAGTCAATGTCAAGCCCAAAGAACAGAAGGTTCAAGAACCTAAAGTTCAAGAAACGAAAGTGAAGCTTTCTCAAGGGCAAAAAGACAGACTGAGGAAGAAGAGAAAGAAGGCGAGAGAGTATCTCGAGAAGATTTTGTCCTCGGGTTCACCGGATAGATCGAATAAGAGTTCTGATGAATCGACTTCCTCGACTGCAAAGTCAAGTAAGACGAATTCATCGGATACAAATCTGAGGACGAAAGTTGAAAAGAAGAAGATTATGTGATGACCCCGAACTTACAAGTGGTTGGTAAACAAAACTTATTTTCCGGAAAAACCATTTTGATTAAAACAAACTTAAGTGTTTTGAAATCACTATGGGAAAATGTTTTGTTGTCAGGGGGAGTTCTGATTGTTCATGCCAAGTGAATGGAGAATTGAAGTAATTCTCATCATGTTGTCATATTTCTTGTACAACTTGTTTTCAAATTTTCCCAGAAAATCAAAATTGAGACATATTTTGATTTTAGGGGGAGTAAAAATTTTAAAAAATTAGAAAATTTGAAAATGTCAAAAACATTGAAAAAATGTAAAAATGAGTTTTGTTGTCAAAAAGAGGAAATGATAGTAGATCAGTTGGACTGTCACAGCATGCTAAAGAAATGTAAAGTCAAAATGTGATAAACGATCTTACTAAAGATGTGACGGTAGGCTCAGCTAGACTAGTAGATTTGCGATAACGATACAAACCTAAAATGAAAAAGCCTAGTTCTAGTGGGAAACATGGTCGAAAGCATAGTACTTAGTTTTGTCCTTCTTGATTGTGTGCCTACTCAGTAATCGCTGATTGTCGAAAGACATAAAACTGATTAAGTTTGTGAACTTTTACAAACTTTGCTGAAAAGTCGCTGTGATTGTGCATTTTATTTTGCAAAGATTTAAACTTGTTTTATTTCTTTATTTTGTTTAAGCATCGGACATCCTCTGCGTATACGTGAGTATCGACCTGGATGTTGTTGCCTAAACGTTCTGCTTTATTTTCTTTGGTGTTTCGTTTAAGCTTTGGATCACCTCTGCGTATACGGAAGTATCGACCTGGTGGTTAAAGCCTAAACAACTTCAACTTGTTTTATTTTTCTTATTTTGTTTAAACATTGGACTTTCTCTGCGTATACGGAAGTATCGACCTGATTGTTAATGTTTAAACATTCTGCTTTATTTTCGCACAAATCACAGTTGATAAAAGTTTAAAGGCATTACTTGAGTCAGTGTATTGCATGATGAGGGAATATGCTGAGATCGTGGGGTCCATAAGAACTTAGTGCTATCTAAATATACCTTAACGTATCGGTAAGCATTCGAAAGTTTTTAGATTGAGCTTAATAGGACAAACATATCGTCAATCCATGTGAATCGTTTAGAACTTAAAATGTTTAATGCTTAACGGTGCTTGTGATTGGTCACAAAAACTGATATGATCCTCTTGCACGAACTCACAAAAATATTGTTTGTAAATATTTCATTTTTTGCATTTCATTTCTGCATTCAAAAATCCAAAAAGATTTTAGTGTGTTTCAGCATAAATTTTGAAAAATGCAAAAAGATTTTCGACAACTGATGTTGAAGAGCTGATTTTCAAAATTCCGAGTGCTGAACATGATGAACAGGTTTGGGAGTGTGTGTATTGAATTGAGAAATTTATTTTGAGAAAGAGTAGTTTGATTAGTTAATCAAGGTCATTAATTTGAACTTGATGTGACTATTTCTAGTAAGTTTTTCTTATTGATTTAAGTGAAAACTTATGTGTTTGAGAGAATTTGGTGCAGGAAATGAGCTTAAACAGAGTTAAAGCCAGGGATTGATCTCAAGGTGATAGCTAATTCCAGACAGCGATCTCATCATGATGAGAGGGGGAGTCTGACGAGGTTAGAGCCAAAGAGAAGATCCTGGTATATGTGAAGAAAGAAAAGAGATAGATAAAGACTGAAGATGCAAAGACTCGACACTTAAGACTCGTCAACATCTGAGGGGGAGTCTGTTGGTGCATTCATCTGTCGTCTTCGTCTTATGTCGAGTCTCGGGTTCGTTGCATTGCTGAACAAGAGTGATGTCATCATATATGATGATAACATCATATATGTGATATCATCTATTACATCATGCTTGCAAAAAGACAAAATAGAAGTTAGATTACACATGAAACTAGAATTAGGAGATTGGCCGTTTGAAATGATGTACCCGTTTGAGGTTGTTGACAGTTTGAAATTGTAATATTTTTAAAGGGTTCCGTTTGAAGGGTTCCGTTTGAAATGATTATGTCATTTTCAAACGGAAGGGTCTTCCCTATAAATAGCCTTCAAACGAGTTCATTTGTAACTTTTGATTTCCGACGCCGAGGTGCTGTCGAGGTGTCTCCAGTCTTGTAAACGTCCAGAAATCAATATACGAGACAATTAATAGTGAATACAAGCTAAACGAAGACCGAATCAATGAATTCCGCCTCTGATTCGGTCTGAGCACTCTTCTGATCGACTCGTTAGGTCGTTTCACGATCCTACAAAATTAAATTAAAAAATTATTAAAATTTTAGTTTTATATAGTTCAAAGAGGGTTCAGTTTTACAATCTGGGTCGGATTTCGGAAACTCGATTTCGACGGATGTTACAAATCTAAACCTATCCAACATAGGGATTTAATGGCGACTTGAAGATGTTCGAAAGATAAAGCAAGGTAAACATGTTTGAAATTTAAAAAAAAAAACTCAAGAAAAATTCTAACTTTAGACCTCAAAATGGTAAGTTTTAATTATAAAATAAGTTATTTAGAAATGCATAATTAATTTAATATTAAATTCCCTTGTTTTCTTCTATTATACGGTATAAATAAGTTGAAAACACACTTGAGCTGAATAAACCTGTAAAAACCTATAAAATAATGAAATCTTTATATTTATGTAGTATATGTTATTATAGATATTACCAAACAAATGAAAGAAAAAACTTTAGCCACATAACTATCACCGTTGTTGTAAAGATATGTTCGTGTAAAGTTTTACACATGATTTTACATATGTAGGTGCAAGTCTGTGACTGTGATTATGCAAATTTGTAACATGTATCACATGGGTTTTTTGTTTCGTTTTTATGAAATAATTGTTAAATAAATAAATAATCCTAATTTCATATTTATTTATCTAAAAATTAGATAAATAAATAAATTAACTCTTTAATTAATAACCAAATAAATAGTTATATATCTTAATAACATATAATCCATTTACTATTTATTCATTTTAATTTATTTGCTAAATATCAAACCCGTTTATTTAAAATTAATTAAATAACGATTTATTAATTATCAAATCTTTAAACATTAATCATTCTTTCATTTTTTGTATACATGTTAGGGGTGCAAATGAGCCGAACCGAGCCCGAGCTATACCAGGCTTGAGCTCGAGCTCGATTAACTTATGAGAGCTCGGGCTCGAGCTAGGCTCGGTTCGAGCTTTGTTTTCAAAGCTCGAGCTTGGCTCGTTGGTATTTTCCCAAGCTCGAGCTCGGCTCGGACTAAGCTCGTTTATTATCTTTTAATTAATATATTAAATAAAAAATATAAATAATAGAATTTTTAGGCTCGCGAGCTCGATAAGTGAAGTTTAGGCTCGGACTAGTTTCCTAAATAAGCTTATTTTTTAGGTTCGAAGTCGGCTTGTAAACAAATTTAAATAAGCTCGGCTCGACCCGACTCGTTTATATTAAGGCTCGATAAGGCTCAACGAGCCTAACGAGCTTCACATGCGAGGCCTCGGGCTCGATAAACAAACGAGTTTTATTTTAGGCTCAAGCTCGGCTTAGGCTCGATAAGGCTCGGCTCGTTTTGAGCTTTTTCTCGATCCGCTCTCGAGTAGCTCGCGAGCCGCTCGACTTGTTTGCACCCCTATACATGTATATAAACTATTTCGTTGTTTGATAGAGTTTTCAAGGGTTTCTTAAACTTGAGTGGGTTTTTGATATATTATTTCTCTATAAAAGTACCTATCTCTCACGCACATGTATATAGGGAATCATGAAAAAACTCTATTAAATCATTACTAAGAGCATTCGCATTCGTTCCATAATTTTTATGTCACAACCCGACCCTACCCATGGCGGGAGCCGTGAGCGGATACATCAGTGGTACTTGTGTTTATTAAATTCACAGTGAAAAATTTCATCAGGACCGTAGTTAGAAAAATTTTAGAGTTGTAAAACACTAAAGTTTTTTATATTAAACAACTGGGATAATCCCCATATTACACACAAAGGTTTTTATAGGGATAAACCCTATTTTGACAAAACACATTTTCTTTTCTTTATTCTGATAACATAGTCACTTTATTTAAGCCTTCCTCTACTTTCATAATAAGTCACCTGAAACGCGTTTAAAAACATTTTATCAACGAAAAATACTAGTGAGTTCATTCATTTGTATAAAAAGATACATTGTTATAATTATAGCATTAAGGGTTTTTACATTTGTTTATATCTTTCAATTACTCAAATCAGTATTTGTCACGGTGGCAGTTCCTATGACTGTGGTCATATTACTATTGGCTAACTCTTTGTCCAAATAGCAACGCTGGACTAGTAGTGTATACAAAACCCCACATACCGGCAATAATTTCAGAATAAAAAAACTTAATCACTGTAAATACAACTTGGAAAACAATTTGGGTTTTGCAAAATCATTTGAGAAAAAGAGAATGACTCACTTTGTAGATTTAGGGTTTTGATTATTACAGCCTCTTGGTATTAAGCTTGGGTACATAATAATCATACAATGCAACACGTATTAGTGTATTAACCCAATTCAAACTTTAACGGTAATAACAAGATCAAAACCCCAACGTAGTTAAAAAAAGTATAGCCTTATCCAGGCAGCACTTTGACATCCGTTGATGGGTTTCAGATCAATCGGACAGGGTATCGTACCAGTGATCCAGGTTAACACACTGATTACGGAGCAGAGTTTTAGGTCTTCGGGTATTATAGCAGTGTTACTAGAGGAAAAGAAAAGAGATTGAGCGAGTGTGAATGCTGCAATACTCGTCCCTTTTATAGCTGAAACTCAGCCTCGTCGCGTCGCGCGACCGGTTTCTAGTTTCACCTTCGCGTAATCCGAAGGGGGTAGCTAGGTCTTAGGTGTCAAGAGTCACCATGTAGGCATGTCACGTGGCTGACACGTGTCTCCTGTCGATCAAAGAGGTGTCGCGTCACGCAACAATATTCCAATATCACCGTCGCGTAGAGCGACGTGACCCAACTGGGTTTTCTTCGCTTATCGTGTTGGTTCCTATTGTACGCGTTCGGAGTTTCGGTTATGATTCGTTATGGCCTTTTCAAGGGTTGTTACATTTTACCCTATATTACACTAAAGAACACTATATTTTCTCTCTCTTTTTTAATTAATAATATTTTTTATAGTTTTATCATTACTTTTTCTCTCTCCTCCACTTACAACCATTTTCAAAATATATTAAAATATTATTGAGGGTGAAAAGTGTCCCGTCAAATATACACATAGACAATAATATTTTCTTTCTCTTCCACTCACATAAACCCTAAAACCTAAATCCTCAAAAAAATTCAACGCACATCTCGATCATTTGATAGAGATTTCTCACGATCCTCTCCCTATAGATACATACATATATACGTACGTATGTACATACATACATTGTACGTACGTACATACATATATAATCATATCATATATCTCTAAGAGTTTACATTATATATATTTGTTTTATGAATTATCCCATCCCACTACCTAATAAATCGAAATAATTTTTACCACTTGTCAAGTTCCTGTGCTACTCTGCCATGTATTTTATTGTTATGATCTCACCCAATTAAATATCTCTCTCATATTAAATGTTTCTCTCTCATATTAAATGTTATTAGTATTGATAATAACTTTTAAAAATTAAATTTAACAATTAAATGTTTTATTTTAATAATTTACTAGTAGTAAAACCCGTGTGCAAACACGAGTGGTTTTTAGAAAACCATGCATAACACACTTTAATAGAAAGTAAAAAAAATAATTAGTGCAGACTTACAAAATTGATATAAATTAATGGTCAACAAGTTTAGTCAACAGGAGTTCCATTATGTTGACAACCTAACCGCTGTTGTCTATCGACTGTTAAAAACCTCTGTTGCTTTCCAACAGAGCTTTCCTAACAACTGTCATCCATTATCCCCAACAGAGGTTTCCACGTTGACAGATATTAAGTATCAGATGTTAGTCAACCCATGTTAAAAGGGTTAGTCAACAGACGTTAAGAGGATAAGGAAACAGACGTTAAAAGGGCAAACAAATGTTGCAGTAGTATTCGTAAATTCATAAATACTCTTTTACAACAATACACATGATACACTAATATAACATTTAATAAAAACATCACACCTAGTAAATTTATAAAGCATTATAATAAATCTTACATGTTTTTCGATCTAAAAAACATCATCCAAAATTTATAATAAATATTAATAACTAGAAGATACACAATTAAATGTTAAAATTCTCTCATATTAAATGTTTCTCTCATATTAAACGTTATTAATAATTATTAAATGTTATTAATAATGATAATATCTCATATTAAATGTTTCTCTCTCATATTAAATGTTATTAGTAATGATAATAACTTTTAAAAATTAAATTTAACAATTAAATGTTTTATTTTAATAATTTATTAAAACTCACTATATATATATATAAGGAGAGGATCATGAGAAAACTACATCTAAATGAGAAAACTAGAAAACTAACTAAAAAAGCTAAAAAAACATACCAATTTTTTTTTTTACAATTTTGTATAAAAAAATCGCTATTTTTTATATATAAAAAAATTTCAAAAAAATATTTTTTTTGTTGTACTGCACATGTGCATTATATGTGTACTACACTTGTGCATTATATCCGTAATAGTGCACATGTGCAATACAACAAAACTTTTTTTTTTGTTGAAATTTTTTTCCATGCATAAAATATAGCGATTTTTTATAAAAAAAATGTAAAAAAATTTGGTATGTTTTTTAGGCTTTTTAGTTAGTTTTTTAGTTTTCTCATTTAAACTAGTTTTCTAATGCATATATATATATATATAGAGGATGGATCATTAGAAAACTAGTTTAAATGAGAAAACCAAAAAACTAACTAAAAGCATAAAAAACATAGCCAATTTTTTTTTTTACATTTTTTATAAAAAAATCACCTCTTTTTATACATGAAAAAAGAATTTTCAAAAAAAAAAAAATTTAAAAACATTTTTTTTTTGTATTACACATGTGCACTATTACGGATATAGTGCACAGATTTTTTTTCCATGCATTAAAACTAGCGATATTATTATAAAAAAAATGTAAAAAAAAAGTTTGGTATGTTTTTTAGCTTTTTTTTAGGCTTTTTTAGTTAGTTTTCTAGTTTTCTCATTTATATGTAGTTTTCTCATGATCCTTTCCTATATATATAGGGGAAGGTTCAAATGAAAACCCCTTTTATTGTGAAAACTCGAAAACTAATTAAAAAAAAATCCTAAAAAACACACCAAATTTTTTTTTTCCAATTTTTTATAAAAATCGCAGGTTTTTATATAAAAAAAAATTTCAAAAAAAAAAAAATTGTAGTACACATACACATGTGCATTACAATTTTTTTATGATTTTTTTATATATATAAAATGGCGAAAATTGGTATGCAAAAAAAAAAATTGGTATGTTTTTTTGGCCTTTTTAATTAGTTTTCGAGTTTTCACAATAACTAGTGATTTTCATTTGAACCTTCCCCTATATATATATATATATATATATATATATAGGATTAGGTTAAAGAGTGAACACTAGTGTAGCTTGCGAACTGAGTGAACTAATCATGGCCATACACGTGTGTATATCAATGGCCAGGATTTGTTCACTCAGTTCACAAATACACTAGTGTTCACTCTAGAACCTCACCCTATATATATATATATATATATATATATATATATATATATATATATATGGTTGAGTTCATTTCAGAATTCTAAATAACTACAGAACTTTCAGATCTCCTAATAAACAATCATTTTATATATAAGTTTTTGTATTTAGGATCTTTTTATCATCTATTATATGTATTTCTTTGATTACATACATCTTAAAAGTAGTTTACATATGTTTAATTGCCAAAATTATATATATATATATATATATATATGTCATAACTAATTACATACATGTAAAAAAACTAGTTTACATATGTGTAATAATAAAATTACATATAAAAAATGATAAAATTACTCTTAACATGTATGTAATTGTAAAAATACACATAATAAATGATAAAATTATCCTAAACATAAAAATATATAAATAAAAAGATTGTTTATTAGGAGTTCTGCGAGTTCTGTAAATATTTATGGTTCTGAAATGATCATGGCCCTATATATATATATATATATATATATATATATATATATATATAAGATTTCAATCATATTTAATTTTAAGATTCTCAAATTCTCTGTTTATATATTATTGATAATACTTAAATCTTTATTATTTTTTATTTATAAATGTCTGATAACATTAAAATACTGATTTTTCATTGGAAAACAATAATTTTAATATGTTGTATTTATTCAACCCATGTATTACATGGGTTTTCAAACCTAGTTACATAGATACAATTTCTTAATATTAAATGGAGTGGTTTTTATTTTTCATCCACATGTATTTAGTCTGGAGTAAACTTTCTAGTCTCCAGTAAACTTTCTATATATATACACACACATCCTCTATCTCTCTCTAGTTAACATTATGTTTGAAAATAACAAATTAAAAATCCACCTGAGTTGAATAAACCCGTGAAAACCTATCAATCACATCTATACATTTATGTAATATATATTATTATAGGTATTAAAAATTATGAAAGTAAAAACTTTTTTCACGTAACTGTTACCCGTGGTGTAAAGATGTGGTTGTGTAATGTTTTATACACGGTTTTACCCATGTTGGTGCAAGCTTGTGATTGTGGTTATGCAATCTATAACATGTTTATCTCAAGAGTTTTTTTTTTTGTTTTTTGGTTTTTCGTGTAACAATTATTAAATAATAAATAATTCCAATTTCAATTTTAATTATGTAACAATTAGACAACTAAATAATTTAACTTTTTAGTTAATAACCAAACAAGTAGTTATATATCCAATACGTAATCCATTATTCGATATATAAATTAGCAAGTTTTTTGTGCATTAGGAGTTGTACCCTAAGCTTGGGGAGTTTTTCAAAAAAAAAAAAAAACTTTGATATTTCACTTTCAACCTAGAAGTTTTATCTTTTACATTTTAACCCATTTGAAATTTTAACTTTTAACTCAAAGTTTTTCATCTTTTGTAATTTAACACAACACTTTATTATTTACAACTTTGGTCCCCCATACTTTAGCAAGTTTTTTGTGCATTAGGAGTTGTACCCTAAGCTTGGGGAGTTTTCAAAAAAAAAAAAAAAAAAAACTTTAATATTTCACTTTCAACCTTGAAGTTTTATCTTTTACATTTTAACCCATTTGAAATTTTTACTTTTAACTCAAAGTTTTTAATCTTTTGTAATTTAACACAACACTTTATTATTTACAACTTTGGTCCCCCATACTTTTTATCTTTCGCAAGTTTTTCATTTTACATTTCATTCTAAATTTTGCGAGTTAACATGTCGTAGCGTGCATGTGAGCTTCAACGTTTTTTGCTCTATTGAGTTAACATGTCGTAGCGTGCATGTGAGGTCCAACGTTTTTTGCTCTATTTTTTCATATTTGACAGACCCGTCGCAACGCGTCCATTTTTTCCCTTTTGAAAAGTTCGCCGCAACGGGCGGGTCCTAGATCGACTAAGTTATTATTTTCTACGTTTTACGTTTCTAGTTAATTTCTTGGCATTAACACACTGTAACGGGTGTGCGTGGTTCAAGGATTTTAGTCTGCTTTTCGTTTAGTTTAGTTTTTACTATGTTATCTATTTTATTTTTACGATGTTGAGAGTTGATGTGGTTGTGGCATTGGTGCTACTTTGCACGATTTTACAAACGTTTTTAACCTATTAATTTTTTTACTAATATTTTTGTTTTGGTTTACCCCTATACTTCCTTTACTTGAAAACTATTTTTTACTTGCGTATTTTATGTACGGGTATGTATAAATATGATTTGTTCTACATCCCGACGTAAACATCTTTATAGATGAGTCAGGTCAAATATAATACATTTCGTTAAAGAAACCATTTTTACGTGCATATTTTTATGTATGTTTTCGTATAAATTCAAGTTGTTCTACGTTTCGACGTAAACTTTTTTGAGAAATGATTCATGTCAAATATAATATGTTTTCGTGTTTATTTTATGTATGTTTCGCAAAGTTTGTTTTGAACCGAGTGAAGTCAAACTATGGTTTCTTTTTCTCCCCTTTTTCGAAAGCTCTAATTAATCCCTTTCGATTACATGTGCATATTTTCCTTCATACCCGTTACGTTTTCTATGTATGAGTTGGGTCACATATAATACTTTATGATTGTTCGATATGAATTTAATTTACTTTACGTTTGATCCAATCACAATGCTTATACATGTTACATTGAGTTCAACTGGATATGTCGAAATGTGTGTTTTCATATGGTTAATGCATCATATAACGTTTGGACTAATCCATTCAATGTTTACTATGTACCCGCGCCGCAATACGGGCGGGTCTTAACCCTAGTTTATAGTTAAATATTAAACTCGTTTATTTAAATATATATTAAATAAGTCTTTATATATTATCAAATCTTTAAACATTAATCATTACTATTTTTTTTTGAACGGTAAGGAATGACGTACCAATCACCGTGACACCGGGCACTATGGCCAAGGTCGACTACCCGACCTCCACCTGCTCGAAGGCAAGACATCAGAATAATCGGTACAACCTCGCCTCCCATCCAAGACGAACCGGCGACACCCGTATTTGCCCTTCACCTGGATGCCGCGGAAAATAATGGGGAGAGCGGAAGTCCAACCTGGATCACAAGGAATACTAAGTTTTTCCCCAACCACTCCACCACTACCTCATTGGGCAAAAGTAATATTATCATATGTTACACATGCATATTATTACTCCAACATACCCTACCATGAAGTCTCACATCCTATCGACCGTAGTTGATTTTCATAATTAGTGTTTGCCGCTGCTATTATGTATATGTAAATGTAAATATTTGATTATCAAGATTTAGTTTGCATTAATAAATATCTAATTCTTGGAATTATGTAACATAAATGTAATGGGATACGTATATTTAATACGAACAAATATATATATCGAAAATCTATAAATACCACCTATATGCATGCCATACACAATCACAATCACCATAACAAGAAGTAACTCAAACCATCATGGTGATTAATACCATTAGATCAAAAGGGTTCCTACTAATTTTAATCATCTTCTTCATCACCTCTAATGCTAATCAAGAATTGCAAAATGCCGATTCAAGCCAGCTTTTGTTGCGTAAGCTAGGGTTCAAAGCGTCTGATCTTGAATACTATAAGAAAAGGTCGCTTGGCGTCAACCCTAACAGGGATGTACCTGGAGGCCCTAGCCTCCCTCCCCCTTTGGCAGGTGAAACAACAATGGTATCGCTTGGTATCAACCCTGAAAGGGATGTACCTGGAGGCCCTAGCCGCCCTCCCCCTTTGGCAGGTGAAACAACAACGGTGTCGCTTGGTGTAAACCCTGAAAGGGATGTACCTGGAGGCCCTAGCCGCCCTCCCCCTTTGGCAGGTGAAACAACAACGGTGTCGCTTGGTGTAAACCCTGAAAGGGATGTACCTGGAGGCCCTAGCCGCCCTCCCCCTTTGGCAGGTGAAACAACAATGGTGTCGCTTGGTGTAAACCCTGAAAGGGATGTACCTGGAGGCCCTAGCCGCCCTCCCCCTTTGGCAGGTGAAACAACAACGGTGTCGCTTGGTGTAAACCCTGAAAGGGATGTACCTGGAGGCCCTAGCCACCCTCCCCCTTTGGCAGGTGAAACAACAACGGTGTTTCTTGGTGTAAACCCTGAAAGAGATGTACCTGGAGGCCCTAGCCGCCCTCCCCCTTTGGCAGGTGAAACAACAATGGCGTTGCTTGGTGTAAACCCTGAAAGGGATGTACCTGGAGGCCCTAGCCGTCCTCCCCCTTTGGCAGGTGAAACAACAACGCTGTTGCTTGGTGTGAACCCTGATAGGGCTGTACCTGGAGGCCCTAGCCGCCCTCCCCCTTTGGCAGGTGAAACAACAATAGTGTCGCTTGGTGTCAACCCTGACAGGGCTGTACCTGGAGGCCCTAGTCGCCCTCCCCCTTTGACAGGTGTAACAGCAACGATTCATTAGTTTTATGATGACCGATTAGACATTCTTGGTTTGACACTGATAAATTTTAATAATATAATATTATTTCTAGTAAGTTCTTTACTATATTTTTTTAACATCTCTGACTTTCTATAGCAATAATAATAAGTTTCATAGATATAATAATAACTACAGAATTCCCCCCTTGCAGGTTGCGACTAGAATTTGTTATATACACAAAACAACAAAATTACATACCAGTTTAAAATGTTAGGACAAAAATACTAAGATAATATCGAAACTGGCTTATACTGAAACACAAAAAAATCATAATAACGGATACGGGTACTAGTACTAGTACTGATGTTGTTTGGCGGATAACAATTTGGTCTAATACGGTATCGGTACTCTGTACAGTAATAAACAATTTATTATTAGATTTAATTACACAGATGGACCATGTGGTTTATAGTTAGTTTCGCCTTTGAGTACCAACTTTTTTTTAACAGGTTTGAGGCTTGTGATTATCAATTTGTAACGAGTTTGGGTATTAACACTAACTTCTGTTAATTTTTCACTTAAATTTGTGTATAATAACTAAAATACTCTTTTGTAACTATAGGGACCATTTATGTAATAAATCATTGATTAGTTACAGGGACCATTTGTGTAAATTGTTAATTAAAATAAAAATATAAAACACTTATAAAATTAACCAGATAGCTTTTATGATGTGTATTGTACATGAATATAATTTAACTTTTTAACTAAGAGTTTTCACCCGTCTCCTTGAACTTTAGATTCTACTAACAGATACAACTGTAGCTTGAAGAATAACGATTTATTTAACCATTATATCACTAATAATAATAATAATAATAATAATAATAATAATAATAATAATAATAATAATAATAATAATTAGGTGAAACGATAACGACTTATGCTATATCCTAATACCTGTCGAGTGACTTCTAATGATCTAAAGTTGCCTCATTTATAGAAGGTATTTCTCCATTGACTCTGGGGTCATGCTACAAAAATCCAGTAGCAATTTCTTAAATGTCGTATCGATAAAAACACTAACAGATAACTATGCAACAAAACTATTTTGCACTCAAACAAACAAGGGGTGCTCTCACATGGTGAGTGGTAAACATTTTTTCTTAAAAAAAAAGATAAACATGTGATTGGTTGAAAGTTGGGTCTACCATTAACCCTCTCTCTCTCCTTTTTCCCCACATCAATGACTATTCCCTGAAACAGGGGGTGACAGTAGGGGTGTTCAGAATTCGAATTCGATTCAATTTGAGTCAAGTTAATTGAATACGAATCGAATACGAATTTACAATTTCAAATTCGATTCGATTCGAATAAAAATTATACATTTTTATTTATTATTTTTATATATAATACATATATAACTTTTATTAGTCTTTACTACAAATTGTTTTCAAAATTTATTCTAAGTATTAAAATTACCCATTACCAAACCAACTACATGACCCATAAATTAAACCTAAGTAGCAAATCAATCAATGGATTTCTAACCCTAAAAATATTAACTTGTGTGGAGTGGTTATTCCCGACTTCTCGTTTTGAATTTTAGATTTATGATACTTTATTTGGAACTGTTTTAATATCATATCGTGCTTTAAGGTTGATTTAAAATTTATGTTTCGTTTTCATAGTTTTTACATGTTTTTAAAGAATCTAAATCAAATCGAATTTATTCGAATTCAATTCGAATTCGAATTCGAATTTTTAATCGAATACGAATCGAATCGAATACGAATTGGGTTTTTTATTCGAATATGAATTCGAATCGAATTTGGTAGATTTTAATCGAATTCGAATCGAATACGAATTCAAGGGAAAATAAAAATTATTCAAATAATTAAATTTGAATAATTTGAAAATTCGATATTCGATTCGATAAACACCCCTGGGTGACAGTGATGTGCCCACGCGGGGACTACACACCCCGCCCCTCTCCCCGCAGGCGCCCCTACACCCTTAGATTGGTTGGATAAAACGACCATTATATGTAGGTTGGTTGGATAAAACATATATATGTAATTTGGTGGATAAAACGACCACAAAATTTTCAATATCCGTTGTTTCCGATGTTGTTGGCATGTAAATTCTAGATTTCAGATACAAAAGTCATGAATTTTGCTTCATTAAGTACCTTATACATGAGGTAGGAGTGTTTGATTGGGGCTTCTTTATTATTCTTGATGACAATATCTATGAAATTAAGTTATTACACCATCTTAGTTTTAGTTTTAGTTTAACTAGTTAATTACAAGGTTGGAGAACTCCCTAGTCGCTAGTCGGCCGGTGATGTGGGGACTAGCGACTACTCGGGATTACACGACATTAATCGGGATATAGAGGTTTTGGCCGGAATATACAAGTTTTTTTGCCGAAATCTCGCCGGAATCGCTGATTTTCAGTTATATATATATACACACACACATTTTTATGGGTAAATATTTTAAGTAGCTAGGTTTTAACTCTTACTCAACTTATTTTTTAAGTATACAAGGTTAATTGTTGGAATTCACATGGTTTGGTTGAAAACTGGCCGAAATTTAGAGGTTTTGGCCGGAATATACAAGTTTTTTGCCGAAATCTCGCCGGAATCGCTGATTTTTAGCTGACCGATTAGGTCTGACTAGGCCCGATTAGGCCCGACTAGGTCCGACTAGGCCGAACTAGCGATTAATGGACTGATTAACGAAACTTTATGTAAGACCCTTACACGTTTTGATCGAAAAGTCGCAGCAGAAATACGTGCCACAAAATTTCTTTCTTAAAACGTTCCTTTATACTTGAAAATCATTTAAAACATCTTTATGTAAGGAACTACATTGTTTATCTTTCATTAACGTATCGATAATAACATACTAATACAGACTACATGACCACCCACTCCGTACAATCCATGTTTCAATCACTCGATCTTCAATCACTATCCTTCCATCATGTTGATCCATGATTCTGTACCACCTGCACCCACCACATACATTCGTAACATTAGCATACAATATATATATATAAACAAGATTCATAGTCATGGAGTCTCGTTACGTGCTATCCTCATATACTTTCCATTCCGTTATCTTTCTAATTTAAGCATTTCATCTGGGTGTTTAATCCTTGGTGAGACTTCAATAATGTACCTGCATTACATTTCATTCTCAAGGCACACTATTAGTAACTTAAATACCCAACGTATTGAAACCATGTATACATACATGCATGCACCATTCTATATGGGTGATAATTCCTACTTCGTGCATACGTACATTCACACGTATATACATACATGCCTATATACAAGCTCTTGCATACTATTTCCAATCTCGTATGATTATACTAACATATATCTCAATCAAAAACATTCACATAAATAAGTCTCATACGTATTGACCTACGTACGTATTCATTTCTAAACATGCTTACCTATGGATTCCATTACTAACATGGAAGTAAATCCATACCCTTACTTGTACGTTCCTTTACCTATGACAATCGCAGCTGCCTTGTTCTTCTTATTACTTCAAATGCCAGGATACAGTGCAGGATATGATGCGGATCAACTAAGTGTTACAATATAGTTCGAATGTGAGTGTATGTGTTGTGAGTAATTGCAACTAATAGAGAGTTGGAAGAGAGCAGAAGTGTGTGTGAAATTTTCGTGTGTTCCTATTCTGATCATTCCTTTATATAGTAAAATAAATAACAAACTATCCTAAAAATAGGGGATGCTTAGAATATTCCCCTATAAACGTTGGAGGCCCCTTCTTTGCGGCTTCAACGTTCTTCTCCTAACAAATTAGTCCGAGTCTTCAGGAGAAATAGTCCATGTGAACGTTATAGCCAAGATTCGCTAATCTACACATGAACAATTAGTCATTACTAGGATACTGCATCAGGATGTTACCAATATCCTGATCCGGTATCCTGATCACAATCCAAAATAACATAGTCAGAATATAATCCAGGATATATGTTCAGAAAACCACCCAATCACCATTTCAGTTGGAATGACTGCTTCTGCCCCGAATACTAGTGAGAATGGGGTCTGCCCAGTAGCATTTTTTACAGTTATTCTATCTGCCCATAGGACAAATGGTAGTTCCTCAGCCCATTTTCCTTTTTTGGCTCCTAATCTTTTTTTCAAGTTATTGACAATTATCTTATTCGAGATTTTTCCTGCCCATTAGCTTGAGGATGCACCGGTTTTGATGTAATCATCTTTATGCCCCAACTCTTACAAAAGTCTATAGTCCTCTTGCTAATGAATTGAGAGCCATTATCACAAATTATCTCAGCTGGTATCCCGAATCTTATTGGTATATTCCTTTTTATGAAGGATACCACTTCTTGATCCCTGACTTGGACAAAAGCTTCTGATTTATCCCATTTAGAGAAGTAATCTGTCATTACCAACATACTAACTTTTCCTCCTAGAGCCTTAGAAAGCTTTCCCACTATATCCATCCCCCATTTCATAAATGGCCAAGGGGATATTATAGGATATAATGGTTCTGCGTGTTGATCCAGTACGTTGTAATGTCTCTGACATGCATCACATTTCTGGGTATATTCGATAGCATCCTTTCTCATAGTTAGCCAATAATATCCTGTTCTTAGTACTTTTGAAAACAAAGCTCTGCCCCCAGTATGGTTGCCACAGTCTCCTTCATGTATATCTTGGAGCACTTCTTTGGTTTCGGGATCCTCCAAGCATCTCAAGTATGGTCATGCAAGAGATTTCTTATACAAGATATTATTTATTAAAGTAAAACGAGATACCTTCATTCTGAAAGATCTAGGGTTTTCTTGTAGATAATTTACAATTGGAGTCATCCAAGATTCAAGATACTTCTCAGGATAGCCATCACCAGGATCCTGGATACTCGATACTTGTTTCTCCTGGGATTTAAAATGTTCCATCGCAGGGTGCAAGATATGGACTATTGGTATTTGAGTTCCTTCCGGTATCCTGACAGTAGATCCTAAGTTTGCTAGAGCATCTGGTTCAGTATTCTCTTCCCTTGGTACCTGTTCAAGTGAAAATATTTCGAAATATCTTACTATTTTTTTAACAATTTCAAGATATTCGGCTAACTTTTCGCCTTTTACTGCATAAGATCCATTGAAATGGTTAGTAATTAACAGGGAATCAACATATACTTCTAAACATCTAATATTCATATCCTTAGCTAGTTCTAATCCTGCTATTAAAGCTTCATACTCAGCTTCATTATTCGTAGCAGTAAATTCACATTTAATAGCCTGGGGTAATACGTCCCCTGTGGTGATTTTAGTAGAATTCCTAATCCTACGCCTCTTATGTTGGATGCACCATCAGTATGTAGTGTCCAAAATTCTGAACTTTCACCTAATTGTTGTACTTCTTGATCAGACTCTTCTTGTATATCACTACTAAAATCAGCCACAAAGTCTGCTAAGGCCTGAGACTTTATAGCATTCCTAGGTTCATATACTAAATCATAGGCACTTAATTTCACAGACCACTTAGCCATTCTACCAGGCATCTCTAGTTTTCTAAGTACATTTTTAATAGGATTGATGGATTTAATATGTATCCTATGTGTTTCAAAGTAATGTCTAAGCTTAGTTGATGCCATAACTACAGCTAATATTATTTTTTGTAGATGAGATTATCTAGTTTTAGCATCTAATAAACTTTTAGTAACATAATAGACATGATACTGCTGACCTTCATGATCTTTGACCAAGACTGCACTTACTGCATTTCCTAACACTGCAGGATATAGAGATAGGGGTTCACCATCTTCAGGCTTCATTAAAAGAGGTGCACTTGAGAGATACTGCTCCAATGCTCGTAAAGCAACTTCATGTCCTTCTCCCCATTCAAATTTCTTGTTCTTTTTCAGGATATCATAGAATTCTTAACATTTTCAGAGGATCTTGATATGAATCTGTTTAGTGCTGCTAAACTTCTAGTCAATCTTTGAACATCTTTCATATTGGATGGGGATTTGAGATCTAGGATAGCTCTGATTTGCTCCGGGCTTGCTTCTATCCCTCTTTTGGTTACCATATATCCTAAAAGCTTTCATGTCCCCACTCCAAAGTGACATTTGGCAGGATTTAGTTTCATGTTATACTAGTCCAGGATATTTGTAGGATCGTTTTTGGACCCGAACGAGTCTGTTAGAAGAGCTTTTCTCAGTTTGAGTGGCGGAAACAAACAAACCGAGTACAATTCAACAATTATACACTTTAAACTGCCGATATATATTGATAGAATGACGTTTACAACCTGATGACACTTCGGCAGCACTTCGTGGCTCACCGGAAGACAACACCTGGAACTCTCAACTGATTTCGCTCCTAGAGACCCTATATATAGGGAACCTGATTTCGCTCCTAGCTATACATTACCATCAGGAGCGGAATCAACTTTTACAATATGAGCGAAATCACCAACTAAGACATTACTGGCGGAATCAGAATGATGAAATCAACAATTACATAACATAAATGCTTTTGTCTTATATGAAGTGATGCAATGATGACATCATCCTCTTTCAGATTCACAACGAGACTGAGACTCGACATAAGACGAAGACGACAAATGTATGCACTAACAGACTCCCCCTCAGATGTTGACGAGTCTTAAGTGTCGAGTCTTCGCATATTCAGTCTTTACCAGTCCTCTCGAACTCTTTGAAGTATCTGACGCTGTAAGTATCCTCAAATCTCTGCTCTTCTCTTTTTCCTCAGCACCAATACATTCCTTCCTTTAGGTGTCTTCAGACTCCCCCTTTCGATATGCTGGGATCGCAACCTGGTATGTTTAAATCATAAAGTCCTCAGGTATCTGAATCTTGCTCTCTATCATTCAAATAACCTGCACATTCTCTACCCAAAAATAAATTTTTTGATGATAACTTGTAAAACAATCTCACCATCTAATGAACCTCTTGCAGGAATAACACAATCAAAGAATGATTTTACCATGTTAATCATTGATGAACCACTTGAAGATATATCACTTTTATGTTCAAAAACAACACACTCTCCCAAACCATCTGTTCATCATGTTTAGCACTTGGAATTTTGAAAATCAGCTCTCCAACACCAGTTGTCGAAAATCTTTTTGTATTTTACAAAATTTATGCTAAAACACACTGAAAATCTTTTTGGATTTTTGAATAGAATGAAATGCAGTAAAGAAATATTTACAAACAATATTTTTGTGAGTTTGTGTAAGAGGATCATATCAGTTTATGAGACACATCACCAACACCGTTAAGCTTCATTTCATTTTAAGTTCTAAACAATTCACCTAGATTGTCAGTATACTGGTCCACTTAAATTTTCACACAAAGTTCAACTGTTTCGAGATACGATATTAATGTCTTAAGCACTTAAACTCAATCGCGTGTCCCACCTCAAAATATACTCCCGTATCCAGATCCCAATATTCAGTCTTATAGGTGAGTATACCACAGATGATATCTGTAAGGGGTTATAAATTATGAAGAATCATGAGAGCTCAGGTCAGACCTAACGTTCAGCAGAGAGATCATGACTCAACTTTTGGGTGTGTCCCCTTTAGAGGATCTTTTGTTTACAACAGCAATGACTATCAATTTTATTGTTTTATCAATTTGCTGAGGGCGGCGCTATATTTCAAGCAAGCAGAAAGTATTCTCCGGGGACTAGGCCATTGCTTCCGCAAAATCAGAAGTCCCGGGATAATACCCCAGATATCACTGAGTATAAAGACCTAGTATCTCAGAAAGAGGGACCTTTCAAACAAGATTTCGGGGGTTACCCATATATCCGAGAGATGTTACCCACGATATAAGCAAGTTTGAATTTAGGTTTATATCTCGTCACAATCTACTAAATGTGCAAAAATCTACTGGCACATCATCAGTGAGATCGTTTATCACTTTTTATCTTACCAATTCTTTAGCATGTTGTGATGGTCCACTGATGTACTATCATTTCCTCTTTTATACAACAAAACTCATTTTTGAATTTTATCATGTTTTTGACTTTTTCAAATTTTCAAATGTTTTTGGATTTTCAGAAATTTCTACTCCCCCTAAAATGCAAACACATTTTAGGAAATTTAAAAACCAACTGTACAATAAAATGACAACTGATATCGAATTGCTTCAATTCTCCATCCACTTGGCATAAACAATCAGAACTCCCCCTCACAACAAACTATTTTCCCATTGATTTCAAAACACTTAAGTTAATCAAATGGTTTTTCCGGAAAATAAGTTTGATTGATTTTACCACTTGTAAAGTTAGGGTTTGGTTCATCATCTTGATTCTCAATCAATCACATGAATGTATGGCTGAATCAAGTTTAAACTAATGACCTTGATTAACCACTTGTAGGAAAATGCAAGTACAACTTAATGTCCTTGATTTTACCACGTGTAAGTGTACATCTTCTTCAACGACTTGTAGGTTTTCCTACCAATCATACCATTTGTAGAAAACTAACAATTTAAATGATATCACCTGTACTTTACCATTTGTACCACTTGTAAAATTACCAACCAAGAAAGATAGATGCCGATTCCTGCTCCACTCTTACCAACCTGGGAGTTCCGGCATAGTCCTTTACCTGTAAACATTTCATCAATCTGTTAAAAATTTCCCAAAAACAAACTTAACAAAAATGATGCCGATTCCTGATCCACGATTACCAACTTGGGATCTCCGGCAAGTCCAGAGACTTACTGTTCAGAGTATGTACCATCCCAGTCACAAACCAGGGATGGTTCAACTTTATCTTTCTTCTTCTTCTCATAGAACTATTTAACCCCTTTGACTTTTCGATCAATCATTTTTCCAAAAATATGTTTCACAGTGGGGTTAAAGGCCTTTTCAACATCAAAAACCTTTTTGTCATCATAAAATTGGTTTGAAATCTCAACTTTACCAATTTTCTTTTTATAATTTTCAGTCCGAAGTGATGGAAAATTTTCATCATCCACAGTCAGAACTGATTTTTCTCCTTTTGAAACAACCTGTGGCTCATCTGATTTTGTGGAATCAGATTCATTGCCAGAAGATAGCTCCTCTGATTTCGACCTATCAGAATCATCGCTAAAACTAACTCCAGACTTCTTAACCACCCATTTCTGGTTGTCAGATTTAGCTCTTTTGTTGTAAAACTTGTTTGAACATTCACCAATTTCAAATTTGGAGTTTTTGAATAATTTGGTTCGGTCAATTGGTGGTTCAAACTCAATCACTTTCTCTTTCTGTTTACGAGAAACTCCTTGTTTTGATTGTATTGCCTTTGAACACTCTCTGGCAATATGTCCAACTTTGTTGCATTGGAAACAGGTTCTCGTATCTTTCTTATGTCCAACAAATTTCATCTCTTCTTGCTTCTTTGCAAGGAACTCACTGTTTGACTGCTTCCAGAATTCTTTCTTTTCTTCTTATTCTGATGAAGTACCTGAAACAAATGTCATCTTTGCTTTAAAATCATGAACATATTTTTCATTTTTCTGTTTTCTGTTGGAGTAAATCCAAGACCTTTCTTTTTGAAATTACGGTTAGGGTTTGGTTTCTTTTGAAAACCAGAACCAGAACTGTAACCCTTTTTCTTGTTTAAACATTGTTGAACTCTTGAGGTGTAGGATTTAGGTTTACCATTAAGATTTAAATCTTTTATTTCAGAAATATTAATTTCTGTTAATTTGAAAACCTTTTTAATCAATTCAGTTTTGACACCTCTTATTGGAAATTCCTCATCAAAATATAATTTGTCAGAATCATTCAAAGTATATGCAACTTTAAACGTTTCGTCATTCAAATTAGACTTTGATAACAGGAATTCTTTGTTATAAACCCTTTTAACTAAAGACTTTGGACTGTTGACAGTCGAACTCGAACTTTCAGAACCAGACTTTGACTCTGACTCTGACTTTGACTCTGAGTTTGACTCCAACTTTGACTCCTCGATTTCATCTTTATCCAACACCTGATCGACGACTTTCTTTATTAACTCGGACTCATGATCAGTGCCAGATGATGTAAACGTGACATCTATATTTTCTGGCAAATTGACTAACGACTCCGACTCCCATTGTAAGTTTGTAGCCTTTTGGACTCTTTCAGAATTTGGATTTCTGGGCAAATATCCATTTTCCAGTGGGGGTGGACACTTGTTGTAACCGAAACTTTGTTTCTTACCAGAATCATTCAATTTAGTATCCTTCTTCTTTGCTTTCTTCTTTTCAGGGGTCTTTTCTTCAGAAATTTTCTGCTCTTCAGACTTCTTTGCCTCAGAAGTCTCCTCTTCCTCAAACGCCTTCATGCCTTCTACTGTTGGATAGATCCTGTCAATAACATAAGAAGTACATGAGTAACTTTTCAACAAACAATTAACCCTTTCTGTCTCAATCCTTTGTAACTCCAGCTTCTGTTCAAGAGCAACACACTTCTCAATGTAGTTGTTCACCACTTTTTGCTTTATCATGAAAGCTCCTTGAAGTGTCTTCATTGTTGTAGCTTGTTCTTCACTTGTTTGATTATACTGGTTCATATCTTTGTTCAACACGTCATAAGATTCCTTCAAACTATTCAAGTTATAAATCAATGTGATGTTCTGCTTTTTTATAGCTTTATAGTTTTCACATTTCACAGGAATCCTTTTAGCATCAACTTCTTCATCAATTTTGAACTTTGGAACTTCAACCTTAACTTTCCTTTTAATCACTGGAACTTCTTCATCATCACTGCTCACTGGTGTCTTGATCTTTTTCTTCTTAGCTTTTTCATCTTCACTATCACTTTCAGCCATCATCTTCAAATGATCTGCCATTTTCTTTGCCCAATATTCACGATCATCATCACTATCTTCTTCAACTCGAGCTACAAGAGCTGTGTGAGCTATAGCTTGATCAGGAACATAATTATCCTATGTGAAATTTTCCCAGCTAAATCCTTCAGGTAACTTTTCGTCATCTTGATCTATTATCAAGGCACTACCATCAGCTCTCTTTGAAGAATCTTGATTAACCACACAAGCTCTCTTTCCAGAGTCTTCAATCACAATCCTTCCATGTGCAGTTTGTGCTTGATGTTGATGTTGTTGAGATGGTTGCTGAGCAACTTGATGGTAGATGGCTTTTCGATAGTAATCATTGTTGTTGTTAAAAGGATTCTGAGCTCCATTTGCTTCGCGATTGGTGCACTCCCTCTTGAAATGACCCTTCTCCCTGCAATGAAAACAAGTGACTTTAGATTTGTCAAAACCTAAAGAAGAAACACCAGCCTCACGAAGATCATCTCTTCCAGTGATTTGCTTGAATTTCTCAGCTCTCCTCAACACACTGGCCAAGCACCATTTTATGTCCATCAGTTCCATCTCTTCAGCATCGATCTGGTCGTAATCTTCCTTTGTCAGCATTGGATTCCCGATTCGACCTGCAATAAAACTACCATAAGATTCAAGAACAGTTCCCAATAAAGACATATGGCTTTTTGCTAACTCTTCAGAATATTCCTGATCATTTTCAATGTTCAATACAATGTTGCATTGAAGCTTTTTGCCATTTCTTGTTGTTGAAACATTCAGATCAAAAGATGGAAATGATGAGAAACTTGTGTTGCTGCTTGATCCTTTAGAAGAACTTTCAGATGGACTCTTTGCATTGAATGTTGTTTGAACTTTTGGTGACAAGTTGGTGGATTTATCACTAACACCACCTTTGTAGTAAAGACCGATGTCTTGTTCACCATCGAAATCTTTCATTCTCAAAGCCTTTCTCTGTTCCATCTCCTGAGCTTCAATCTTTTCAATGAACTTGCTGAGTGTCAGACTGCTAAAACCTTTCTTGTTTCTGAGCATCATGAGATAGGTACCCCAAATCTCGTATGGCAAAGCATCAGCAAGCTTCTCGATCAACTCTTCATTGTCTTTCTCAATACTCAATCTCTTCATGTTTGCTAGCAGATTGCAGTATCTTTCAATAATCTGCCTTGTGCTTTCATTCTTCAACCCACGAAACAAATCGAACTGTTTCTTTAAAAGTGATTTCTTATTCTTAACCATCTCTTGACTTCCATGAAACTTCGATCTTAATGCTTTCCAAATCGAGTAGGAAGTTCCATTATGATGTAATAACACCAAGATGTCTTCTTTCACAGCTTGTTGCAATAAACTCAGCATCATTTTTTCGTCTTTATATTTCTTTCTAGCATCAGCACTTACATCTTTAATTGGAACCACCTCTTCATCATCATTCATCGGTCGAATGTATTTTGTCTCGACACATTCCCACGCATCAAGATAGTTAGCTTGCACCCAATTCTCGAAACGTCCTTCCCAACCTTTATATTCTTCGATGTTCATTAGTTTGGGCGATTTTTGCATAGTGCCCGTTTCGTTTTCCAACATCGTGTTCTGTGTAAGAGAAATCGGAGTGACTGGAGTAGCGAATGCGTTGTAGAATTCCTCGTCCATGATTCGGTTTTTCAAATGAGCTATATCACCTTGTAAGAAATATACCTGATGACACAACAAACAAACAATCAGTTTAAAATGAACTTAATATGTGAATGTGTGTGTCGTTTGAATCGATCTAGAACTCGTGTCGATGATTCGTGAACACGTTTCAATATTGTTGAAGTAAGATCACTGAATGAATAGGCTTGATCAAAAGGATATGGATTCAAATGAGCCAACAAGCTTTAAATGATGATTGGGCCGAACGAAATGTGGGCTTCCAATAGACCGCAAACAATAATGAATCACATGGGCCGAACTGTTGACTTTCAAACTAATTAAGATTGAGCCAATCTGTAAAGTGGGACTGGCACAATGCAGATCACATGCAACTTTTTGATGAACCGACAACAATTAATACAACATCACATGCAATCTAATATCCGACAAAAACTTCTCAAAGGCCGACAACTATAATGAAGATTACTGAATTCCCATACTATTCTTGAACCAAGCATTCACGTGACCTCATGACACACTTTAAAACTTTCACATGCAAATATTTAATATTCCAATAAAACTCTATTATCCAACTTAATTTGATTGGACCAAGGACTTCACATGATTACTTTTGGGCCAGACAATATGTTGTGCTGACAGCTTTTATGATAACAAAATGTGTTCACTTGGGCTGATGACAAACCAATATCACATGTAAACCTTGAATAAAACAATTGACTCTTTCACATGCAAACCGACAACGACTAAGATCCGATCAAAAATTCTTATGTTCTCGAGATAGTTCACATGCAGTCATAAATGTTTCACACAAATCAATGCACTTTTCAAACTGTTCACACTTTAAAGCTGAATCACATTAGTTTTTAGGAGCGAAATCACGACAATACTTAGGAGCGGAATTAGATTTAACTCAGGAGCGGAATTAAACAATTCTCTGAAGCGAAACCAGAAACATTCTTTGGAGCGGAATCAACCAATTAAACTAATCAGGAGCGGAATCAAGACATATTTTCGAGCGGAATCAACTGTGACATCATATTTCTCTCGAACATTTTCGAGCTGAATCACAAAAATGACCAGTTTTACTTCGAATTTGGACATGAAACTTTCAAGGCTTTGTTAACTATCAATTCCGAACATACTGTGAAAAATTGAACCAATTTTAACCGTAAAATGATGTTCAATTTGAAAAGAAGGTGTAGAAAAACAAAAAACGCAGCTGAATTGGCAAGAGCTCTTCTTCCTGAGCTCTGATACCACTTGTAGGATCGTTTTTGGACCCGAACGAGTCGATTAGAAGAGCTTTTCTCAGTTTGAGCGGCGGAAACAAACAAACCGAGTACAATTCAGCAATTATACACTTTAAACTGTCGATATATATTGATAGAATGACGTTTACAACTTGATGACGCTTCGGCAGCACTTCGTGGCTCACCGGAAGACAACACCTAGAACTCTCAACTGATATCGCTCCTAGAGACCCTATATATAGGGAACCTGATTTCGCTCCTAGCTATACATTACCATCAGGAGCAAAATCAACTTTTACAATATGAGCGAAATCACCAACTAAGACATTACGGGCGGAATCAGAATGATGAAATCAACAATTACATAACATAAATGCTTTTGTCTTATATGAAGTGATGCAATGATGACATCACCATTATGATGTCATCATCAAAGATGATGACATCATCCTCTTTCAGATTCGCAACGAGACTGAGACTCGACATAAGACGAAGACGACAAATGTATGCACCAACAATATTGAAGGCACTTTCCAAGTCTTGGTGGTGATTCTATGCTTTCTTAGATTTCACCACCATATCATCGATGTATACCTCCATAGTGTCCCCCAATTTATCCTTGAACATCATGTTGACTAGCCTCTGATATGTTGCACCTGCATTTTTCAAACCAAACGGCATAGCAGTATAACAATATATACATGTAGGTGTCATAAATGTTGTATCCTCCTGGTCGGATGGTTCCATTTGGATTTGTTGAAATCCTGAGGATGCATCCATGAAAGTCAGCATTTCGTGTCCAACAGTTGCATCTACCATGGAGTCGATATGACGTAGTGGGAATGGATCCTTCGGGCATGCTTTGTTAAGGTCTGTGTAATAAACAAAGATTCTCCATTTCCCATTCTTCTTCTAGACTACTACCACATTTTCCAACCACTTTAGGAACTTGACTTCCCTTAACATCTTGGATTTTAACAATCTTTCCACCTCTTCTTGGATGATAGCATTTCTTTCAGGAGCGATTTTCTTCTTTTTTTGTTGAACAGTCCTGAAAGATTTATCAATTACAAGTTTATGGGTTATAACATCCTTTGATATACCTATCATATCCTCGTGCTACCAGGAAAATGTAGACATCCTTCATTTTTAAAAGTTAGTAAGTTGTTTTTCAGTATCCTCAGGGATATTGACTCCTATAAGCACTGAGATATCTAGATTATCTTTGTCAAGGATGACTTTCTTGACATCCTGCTCAGAATCTTCTACAATATCCTGTGCTTGTATCTTTAATTGCTATCCTTCTCGGGATTTTGCTGATGCCTTCATCGAGGAAGAGTAACACTCTTTTGCTTCCTGCTGGTCACTTTCAACCTTCACCACTCCCCATCTGGATCCTACATGTACAGTGGATTTTGAAGTAATCTCAGTCTCTGGGATATTCATCCTCTTCAGAGTCTCCAACTGGATGATATTGACTGAGCTCCCATTATCAACCAGTATCCTGCGGACAAAATGGTTAGCAACATATAAACTAATTACCAACCCATCATGATGGGGATGCTGGATGTTATCCCGATCATCACTATTGAAAGTTCACTCTTTTGTTGTCATTCTTAACATATGGCTTGGATTAGTATGGTTTGTATGAGGATCCTGACTTCTTGTTCGTCGATTCATATGTTGAGGATGGGTTCATCCTGTGAATTCAGGATCTGGATGAATTCCTTAACCGTTGAATGCGAACCAACACGTTAGTTGTGCATAATCCAATCACGTGTGTGGACAGAAAACAAAGAAGTAAATATAACTTGTTTTCTATTAACCATTTGACAATACAGAACCGTGAAAACAAACGAGCAGAGCTTCGCCTCAAAGTTGCTCAAAAGATTCAAATGACAAGACCCTACTTTCCTATTTATAGGCATCCTCCATCCGGATGAGACATGCTAGCGGATGGACTCCATTAGGACGGATGGGCCTCCATCCGAATGGATAGACCAGACAGGCAAACACATGATCCGGATGAGTATAACCTCCATCCGTCCGAATGGACATGATTCCATCCGTTCGGATGGACTTTAACATGTATCCACTTTGTCATTTATTCAGTTCAGCATCGGTCTTGTGACATCTTGTCGCAACCCCCAATCCCTGATCCCCGGGAACGGGCGGACGCGATCTCAGAGTTTGGTGGTATCAGTTTATTTAATCTCACAGCGGAATTTTCATCAGGACCGTAGTTAGGAAATGTTTATCAGAGTAAAACCACCTTCTTTTATATTAATAATAACATGGGCAAAACCCAAGTTTCTTATTACAATACATTATAGGGACAAACCCTATTTTATTGAATTTAAAACATCGTTTATTAGGTAACTTTTATAGCCACATTATCCCCAAGCCTTCAGTGCTCTCCAGCTGGCTTTTTATTAATTGGCTGTCACATTGGGTTACCTGAAACGCGTTTTAAAAACATTTGTCAGTCGGAAATACTGGTGAGTGAATCCCAGTTTATTCATGAAACATTTTATTAATTTAAAACAGTATCGAGGACGATTACAATGTTTATGTCTACACAATTACTCCATTTGGTACTATCAATCCACTGACTTGTGGGTCATATTACACATTGGCTAACTCATTGTCCAATGGTAACGTGCTGTCATACTCGACTTACTACTCACAAGTAGTACAAATTTTGTATACAAAACCCCAACATACCGGCAGTAATTGAAGACTACAAAGACTCAATCACTGCTTAATTACATTGTAAAACATTTAAGGTTTTGTAAAAACTGTTAATAAAAAGGAGATTACTCACATTGCTATCTTAGGCTTTTCGTAAGGGTTTCCTGGATATAATCTATAATTTATACAAATGTACATTGGTTAGTATCATAACCCTTTGAAAATATTAATAATACCCTCCCCGAGACGACATTCCAACAACTACGTCGGGCAGAACCACGACAGTTGTTACGGAACCCTAAATCAATCGGGCAGCGTAACTATTATGAAACTGGGGTTATAATACTTACAACGGAGCAGAACCTTGCTAATTTAGGGGTATAATTCCCGTGTATTATAACTTCTCTACAGAATTTAGATTGAGAATTGAGATTGTGATCGACGAAAAACGTAGACTGATGGCCTTCTTATATAGTTGCTGATATTGACTCTCAGGCGGCCTGCGTAAGGTAAGGCTAAGCCTTACGCGGCCCGCGTCAACTCGCGGTCAACCAATAGCTTAGCCTGATCATCCAATAGACTCGACACGATGTCGACACATGTCAGCACCGGATGCTTCCGCGTTTCATGATCTGTCGCGGCCCGCGTTAACTAACGTGAACACTTACGCGGTCCGCTTCAACTAAAGAAACTAGCGCAGTCAAAACCAACCTTGATACGGCCCGCGCGAGCTTGAGGTGAGGTCTTACGCGGCCCGCCTCAACCCTATATTTCTTGTTTTTGATTTATTTTATAATTATAACATAACTAGGGCTCGGGTTTCACATACGGGTGTGATATAAAACATATTGAGACATTTTATAATATATTTAGAGGGTCGGAAATATTATGAGGGTGTTGATTTTACCGAGGGTTGTTACATTCTCCCCACCTTGTTTTAGAGCTCGTCCTCGAGATCTACTGAAATAAATGCGGGTATTTCCTTTGCATTTCTGATTCTAGCTCCCATGTGTACTCAGGTCCTCTTTTGGAGTCCCACTTCACTTTGACTAGAATTAGTCTCTTGTGTTTGAGATTCTTGACTTTCCTATCTTCAATTTGTAGAGGTCTTTCTACAAACTTGAGTTGTTCATTTACCTCTATATCCTTAAGAGGTACTATCAGTGATTCATCAGCTAGACACTTTTTAAGATTAGATACATGAAACACATCATGTATTCCTGCCATTTCCTCTGGTAGTTGTAATTGATAGGTTACAGGTCCTATTCTTCTAATAATCTTAAAAGGTCCAACATACCTGGGACTTAGCTTTCCCCATTTGATGAATCTTACTATTCCTTTCCAAGGAGAGACTTTCAACAATACTTTATCTCCTATTTGAAATTCCAATGGCTTGCGTGGATTATTGGCATAACTCTTTTGTCGATCACGTGCGGCTTTCAGTCGTTCCTTGACTTGAATAATCTTGTCAGTTGTTTCTTGCACTATTTCAGGTCCAGATAGTTGCTTTTCCCCAATTTCTGCCCAACAGACTGGGGTTCGACACTTTCTTCCATAAAGTGCTTCAAATGGTGCAACATTGATACTTGTGTGATAACTATTATTATAAGAAAATTCTATTAAAGGTAAGTGATCGTCCCAATTACCTCCAAAATCAATTACACAAGCTCTAAGCATGTTTTCCATTGTTTTAATTGTCCTTTCACTTTGTCCATCTGTTTGTGGATGATAAGCTGTGCTCAATTTTAACTTGGTTCCCATTGCCTTTTGGAAACTTGACCAAAAATGAGAAGTAAATCGACTATCGCTATAAAAAACAATTGATAAAGGAATACCATGTAAAGAAACAATTTCATTTACATATAATTTAGATAATTGTTCCATACTAATTGTTTCCTTTATTGGTAAGAAATGAGCTGACTTAGTTAATCTATCTACAATCACCCAGATTGTATCATTTCCTTTCCTTGTTTTGGGTAATTTAGTAACAAAATCCATTGTTATTAATTCCCATTTCCAAACTGGCATTTCTAATTGCTGTAACAAACCTGAAGGTTTCTGATGTTCAGCCTTAACTTGTGAACAAGTTAAACATTTAGAAACATAAGTTGCTATATCCTTTTTCATTCCTATCCACCAGAAATTTTTCCTTAAATCCTGGTACATATTATCATTTCTTGGATGCATCGTATACTTAGACTTATGGGCTTCTTCTAATATACGATTACGTAGATTTCCTAATTTAGGTATCCACATTCTCTTTTCATGGAATCTCCAAATTCCAACTGTTCCTTGTTCTAATTCTTTCAACGTACCTTTTAATTTTTCAGAATCATCCTTGATTACTGATTCTTGTGCTTCTCTTATCTGATCATTTAAATCTACTTGCAGATTTAATTTAAAAGAACGTACCCTTTTTGGCTTTTCATGATACTTTCGGCTTAAAGCATCTGCTACTACATTTGCTCTTCCTTCATGATACTGGATATCACAATCATAATCACTAAGAAATTCCATCCAGCGTCTTTGTCTCATATTCAATTCCTTTTGTTTGAATATATACCTTAAACTCCTATGATCAGTGAATATGGTAAACTTACTACCGTAAAGGTAATGTCTCCAAATCTTAAGAGCAAAAATTATGGCTCCTAATTCTAAATCATGGGTTGAATAATTCTCTTCATGACTCTTGAGTTGTCTAGATGCATAAGCTATAACCTTTTGTCGTTGCATCAACACACATCCATAACCTAGTTTAGAAGCATCATAGTAGACTACAAAGTCTTCAGTTCCTTCTGGTAATGCTAATATAGGTGTATGGGTTAATCTTTGCTTAAGAATTCTAAAGGCTTCTTCTTATTTTAGTCCCCATTCAAACTTAACAGATTTACAGGTTAATTTAGTTAAAGGAATGGCTATTCTAGAAAAATCTTGAATAAATCTTCTATAATAACCAGCCAATCCTAAGAAACTTCTAACCTCGGTTGGTGATTCAGGGGTTTTCCATTTTGTAATTGCTTCAATCTTTGTTGGATCTACATGAATTCCTTCATGATTGACTAAGTGTCCAAGGAATTGTACCTGTTCTAACCAAAATTCGCACTTATTGAATTTAGCATAAAGTTTTTCCTTTCTTAACAAACTTAAAAGTGCGTGCAAATGTTTTGCATGATCCTCTTTATTCTTAGAGTAAATTAGAATATCATCTATGAATACAATTATGAATTTATCCAAATATGGCTTACATATTTGGTTCATCATGTCCATAAATGCAGTTGGGGCATTGGTTAAACCAAATGACATGACAGTAAATTCATAATGTCCATACCTTGTTCTAAAAGCGGTTTTAGGAATATCCTCTTCTTGTACCTTTAATTGATGATATCCTGACCTTAAATCGATTTTAGAGAAAAATCGAGCTCCTTGCAGCTGATCAAACAGATCATCGATTCTCGGTAATGGGTACCGATTCTTAAACGTGACTTTGTTTAATTCATGGTAGTCAATGCACATACGCATTGATCCGTCCTTCTTTTTAACGAACAATATCGGCGCTCCCCATGGCGACGAACTTGGTTGTATGAATCCTTTTTCCAATAATTCGTCCAATTGTTTCTTGTAAGTCCCTATCCCGTGTGGATCGTAACAAAACTGACAATCTACCAAGGGTGCGGAATCCCCTTGATAAACCTATCAAACAGAAACAAGAACACAAGACGATTTACCAACCGATCTTCTATGATTATCCAACGAAAACGTTTACAATCACTCAAGATCTTCACGAACTCACAGCCAATAATCTGTGTATTCGAACTCTCTCTCAATTGCCTAAAAGTCTCCAAAAGTCTAACCCTAAAACTCTAGGTAAAGGTTGTTTATATACACACAACCATACAATTCGAACTGGGCCAAGCCCATACGAATTCTGTTTACAATTCAGGCTAAACTAGATGGACTTTAACTTTAACTTGAACTTGGATGATATGGGCTTTAACAAACTCGAATTCCATTCAGTCTTCATAAGTCTTCGTGGCCCAAACACGTTTAATATCCAAAGACCAATCCAACGCTGTTGTCACATAACATGCACCAACAAACTCCCCCTTGACAATAGCTTGCAAAGGAAACTTTAGTCTTCAGAATCTCACAGTCTTTTGGTCTTTGGATAGCGTCAGCTTCAACAGAATTCTGTCAGCAACAGACTCCCCCTAAGCTGATGTATCCAATCACCAAATCTTCCAAGTTGTGATTCAGCATTCTCAGTAAGTCTTCACAGCATCCACTCTGCATTGTAGAAGGAGGACTCTACCAAGCAGCAACAAACTCCTCATCTCTTCAAAGCAACTTCTCATCAACAAACTGCTTCAATCTGTATACTATAAAACAAACATCTCGAGAAACCATAAGAATTTTTCAACATAGTTAAAGAATTATTATTATTCAAGAGATAGTTAAACTGTATCAGATTAAGCATTTTCAATTTAAGCACCAACACGCAACAATGTTTAATCAAACACCTTATAACCTGCATCATTTCAAAATTTTGAACCCACTTACTAACACCGTCTCCCCCTATCAGTAACAATTCCTCCAAGAATAACAGTTTTCCGTACGTTAAGAATTTTAAACAGAAAAACACACTATTTTTGGATTTTTTATATTTTTCTGAAAGCAAGTAAATACGAAAAGCAATAAACACTCTATTTTTGTGAGAATCACTGGTAAGAAGATCATATCAGCACAATCAAACTGTTTCACACTATTAGATAATTCTTCATTTAATTTTTCATGAAAAGCAGTTCAAGACGATTACCAGTATGTTTGTCCACTTAAACAAAATGCATGAACATATCAAGTACCATTACCATATGATACGTTAAGGTAATATTAATTACTGATATACTAGTGTGTCCCACTTCAGGATATACCCCCACGATCAAGGTATGCACAAAGATTCATCGTAGTAGGTGAGTATACTGAAGTCATCCTTTAAGATATCATGACAGTGTCTAGGTCTGCATATAATCTGTTTTATCATGTTTTGATTGCTTAACAATGAACACCCAAATAAATACTAATCAAATCCTGGAAATATAAACAACACACTCTATCATGCAAGTATCTTCCCTACCACATATTTCACAAGTCCAATCCAGATTTCTGAAATCTTAACTGGGAATAGGTTGAGAAGAGAACAGAATAGATCTTTAGCAGAGATGGTATAATATACAGATCAAATGAGTTTTCTCAGTTTGATATAGGTTTATTGGGTTTCATTTGGGCACTTGAGGGCCTCTTTCGGGTGTATCAGATCTATAGTGCGACAACGTACAGCTAGGTCAGCATGTATCTGGATGCAGCAGAAGCTGTCGTTGCCTAGCACCTCCAGGTCAGCATATATCTGGATGCAGCAGAGGAGGTACACGATTTTTTCAGAGAAGATTTCAGAATCAGATCAAAATTGTGTGTCGGGACAACATACAGACATTCAAATAGAAATGAGCTAATTCCAAGTGACTTTCTTTCCTGGGGTCATGTACAATTTTAGTTGTTAACAGAATGACAGCCAAGATATCCCCAGATGAAATAATAGTATAAAGACCCAAAACTTCAGATTTTGGCAATCTATCAACGCAAGATTTAAGGTCATTAAACCATACACCACTGATGTGTTCCCCACTCATACTCAGTGCTTTTATGTTTATATCACTTTGGTAAGATGATTATTTCATGCTTTTGCCTACTGGTACATCATATGATGAAACTGCTATCACACTAAAGCAATTTAATTCAATTCGAGTGTGACAGTCTAACTTGCTGATGTACTATCATTTCTTCTTTTTCACACAGTGAAAACTCATTTTTGATTTTCTATTTTTTTTTTATATTTTTGATTTTTCAATGTTTTTGTATTTTTGATTTTTGAAAAAACAGTAAACTATTTACAAAATTCTTATGAAAAACCAGTTATTCAGGATTCCTCATCCCGTTGAGTTCGACTAAGTGTTCAAAGCGAGCTCGATCAAAAGCTTTTGTGTAAAGATCAGTAAGGTTATCTTCTGTGTCGACTCGATGTAATTCAATTAGTCGTTTTTCAGCACAATCCCGTATAAAGTGATGACGTATGTCAATATGTTTAGTTCTACTGTGCTTTACGGGATTGTTTGTGATTGATATGGTGGCATTATTATCTATCATAATAGGAGTACGAGTGAAATCCAAACCGTAATCGCGCATCTGCTGTTGAATCCAGAGAACCTGAGAGCAACAGCTACCCGCAGCAATATATTCTGCTTCACACGTAGATGTAGACACACAGGATTGCTTCTTGCATTGCCAAGACACGATCCTGCCTCCTAAGAACTGACAACCACCTGTTGTAGACTTCCTGTTTGATTTGCATCCTCCAAAGTCTGAATCAGTGTAAGCAACGAACCTCAAATCACTATCAGTTGGATACCACAACCCAAGTTTAGGTTTCCCCTTCAAGTAACGAAGAATACGCTTCACTGCTTTCATGTGTGACTCTTTCGGATTTGCCTGATATCTGGCACACAAGCATACTGCAAACATGATGTCAGGTCTTGAAGCAGTCAAGTACATTAGAGAACCAATCATCGCCCTGTATTGAGTAGGATCAACATCTTCAGTACTTTCATGATCTGGGCCTAGATTGTGATTTTCACAAATGGGTGTGTTGAAAGTAGAGCAATCATTCATTTTGAACCGATCCAAAATGTCATACACATACTTCGTTTGATGAATAAACATCCCATCCTCCTTCTGTTCAACTTGTAATCCCAGAAAGTAAGACAGCTCACCCATAGCGCTCATTTCAAACTTGCTCTTCATCACCTGTTCAAACTCTTTACACATGTTTTCGTCAGATGACCCAAAGATGATGTCATCCACGTATACCTGTACCAGCAAAAAATCTTCCTTCTTCCTCTTTATGAACAGTGTACTGTCTATCTGACCTCTTTCAAAACCATTCTTGAGCAGATGTGTAGACAGTGTCTCGTACCACGCCCTGGGAGCTTGATGTAACCCATACAAAGCCTTATTAAGTTTGTAAACTCGATCTGGATAGTCTGGATCAACGAACCCATCTGGTTGTGAGACATACACCACTTCTTGGACTTTACCGTAAAGAAATGCACTCTTCACGTCTAGTTGGAAAACTTTAAAGCCCTTGAATGAAGCGAAAGCTAGAAACAATCGAATTGCCTCCAACCTTGCCACTGGTGCAAACACCTCATTATAATCTATCCCTTCTTGCTGATTGAAACCTTTAACAACCAACCGAGCCTTGTTGCGCGTGACAATACCTCTATCATCCTTCTTGCACTTAAACACCCACTTAGTGCCAATCTCTCTTTCACCTTTAGGAAGGTCCACTAACTCCCAAACCTTCAACTTCGCAAACTGGGCCAATTCTTCTTGCATAGCTTCAACCCATGAATTGTCTTTAAGAGCCATGTGAATGTTCTTCGGCTCCTCTTGGGAAATAAAGCAACTATACAAGCATTCATTCACTATCCCAGTCTTCTCAATCGAAACAAATAACCCAGAATTCGCTGCTATGCTTCTTCTCGTCTGAACACCTGCAGTAGGATCTCCAAGTATCATGTCAACCGGATGATCTTTATTTGCTCGTGTAGTAGCAACTGTATCGACTTCTAGATTATCACCCAGGTTTGATCCAATCTCCCCCTGAATATCCTGATTTGCAAACGGATTAATGAACTCCTCCCCCTGAATAGGTTCAGAGTCACTATCACTTGAATCAGGATCAGCAGCACCTTGGGAAATTTCCGGAGCATCTGAAATATCAACATTCGATCTAGGCATGAACTTGCCTTCATCGTCTTCACCAATCACTGTTTGAATCAGCTGAGAATCATCTGCATCAGAAACCTCAGGAATATTAAATGATTTAAACACACTTTCATAATCATACAGTATAGCAGGACCACTCGTTGATTGTTGAGGTTTGTAGGAAGTAATTTCCACATTAAAAACAACCTCAATTTTACCAGTTTTGAGATTAAAAACCCTTTTATTCGGTGTGCCAGGCACGTAACCCAGAAAGTAGGCTTCGTCAGCCACCTCACCGAATTTTTGTTTATCTTTGTTTCGCACAATGGTGCAGGGTAATCCAAATGGTTCAAAGCCTGTTAAGTTTGGTTTTTCGTTAAACATCAACTCATGACAAGTTTTGTTAAAACGTTTAACAGTTAAAACTTTGTTTAGGACATAACAAGCTGTATTCACAGCTTCTCCCCAGAAAAGAACTGGTAGCTTTGAATCTGAAAGCATCGTCCTAGCGGCTTCAATCAACGTCCTGTTTTTCCTCTCAGCGACTCCATTTTGTTGAGGAGTATAAGGAGCAGAATATTGATGTTCAATTCCTTTTCGAAGACAGTAGAGATCCAGAATCCGATTCTTGAACTCCGTGCCATTATCACTCCTTATCCTCTTGATCCTTGCATCATGGACGTTTTCCAATTTTGTAAAAAGATCTATCAGCAACTCTGCGGTCTCATCTTTTGAACCTAAAAAGAAAACCCATGAATAACGTGAATAATCATCAGTGACAACAAGACAATAGTACTTTCCACCTATGCTCCTCACATTCACTGGACCGAATAAATCCATGTGAAGTAATTCATAAGGGGCATTAATGGAATTTACTGTTTTAGACTTATGAGGTTTCTTGTGTTGTTTTCCCTTTTGACATGGAAGACATTTATCTTCCACTTGAAACCTCAGCAATGGAACCCCTTTCACCAGCTCATTTTTTATGATATAATTCATTTTGCGATAGTGAATGTGGGCCATGCGTCTGTGCCACAACATAGATTCAGCTTCAGATGCTTTTGACAGTAAACACGCCACCGCAGCAGTTGGATCCTTGGCACCTATGTCCATGACATAAGTATCATTTTTCCTCGGTGCACGCATCACTATCCAATCGTCCGGAATAACCAAACCCGGTTTCAACACCAATGCCTCAGTATTTGTAAAATGGACCGAGTGACCCTTGTCGCAGACTTGTGACACGCTCATCAGATTGTGTTTAAGCTGCTCAACATAGTTCACTTTGTCCAAAGTGATCTTCCCATTCGTCACTTTTCCTCGTCCAGTTATCCTACCACCTTTAGCACCAGCAAAATTTACATGTCCACCATCATATTCTTCAAATTCAGAAAACAACCTCGCATCCCCCGTCATGTGCCTAGAGCAGCCACTATCAACATACCATAAGTTGATAATCCTCCTTAGCAGCTCCTGCACACACCAACCAAAAGATTAGTTAGCTTGGGGGACCCAAGCCTTGATGGTCTTGGGTCTTCCAGATTCATCAACTACAGGAACATCCATCCAGTATCCATCACTCCTAGCTGGAGTCTTGGATCTTGGACCTGTTGATGGAAATTGGTTTTGATTTCCATAAGGTCTCTGGTCATGAGGGTACCTATTTGTGTTTGGACTATGTGACCTTTGAAAACTTTGATTTTGATTCCAAGAACCTTGATTGTTGTAATTTCGAAAGCCATTGTTATAAAAAGTTCGACCACCATTATTTTGGTATCGATTTTGATATTGACCTTGACTTCTAAAATTATTTGAATTTTGGTTGTTCATTCTTGGTGAACTACTTCTTGGTCTTTCATATCTGCCTGATGTAGATTCAGGCTGAAATCTTGGTTGATTTCTTTGAAAACGAGGAACTTGTGGAGTTCCTATTTCAGCCTTATTTACACCACCAGCAACACCCGATTGTTGCTTTGGAGCAGATTGCTTTGGAGAACTTGAGACTTTCTCCTCATTATCACCTTTCTTCTCTGGTGATTTCCCTCTTTGTTTCTCACTAACTTGTGCTTCAACCTTTTTGTTAGGACAGCAGCTAGCTACATGTCCCTTGGTGTGACATTTGAAGCACGATATCTTATTCGAAGACTTCTTAGCTGAAGCCTTTGAACTAGATTCTGGTTTAGATGATGATGCCTTAGAAGGATTTGGTTCAGTTTGCGTAGTTTCAAGATTTTCTATGTTTTTGTTTTTAGCAAACTCCACATTTGATTCATTTTCTATAACAGCTGTTTCGTTTTTCATATCACTTCCTTGAACAAAATTAACCTTTTTAACAAAAGTTGGATTTTTATTCGTAGGATTTGAATTTTTCTTTTTCAAAGCAGGTTTGCTGTTATTGACCTTCTTAGCATCATTATCTTCAAACACATCACCTTGACAAGATGTGAAACTACTTGGTGATGTTGACAGAAAGTCTGTGAACTCATCTTCATCAGGTAAGAAAGAATAGTCATGACTAAGAGGAGGTGGAACTTCATTGAAGCCCTTGAATCCCACACTTGTCTTGTCATTACTCTTCTTTAACCCACCCATCATGTGTTTCATAACAAAAGTAGAATCCCTGAATTGACCTAATTTCTTTTCGAGTTCAACAATTTTGAGTTGTGCATCTGACAACTCTTTGCATTTTTCAGAAATTTCTTTTGTTTTCTCAGCCATCATGTCATGAGCTAAGTCTATGACTTGAAGTTTTTCGTTTAGTTTACAGGTTAAAACTTCAATTTCAGCTTCATAGCCTTTTATCTTTTTCAAATATGATGACTCATTTCTTTTTGCAAAGAAATTTGATTCTTTTACATTAGACATCTCGCTCACCAGACTTTTATTTTGAGATGACAACCTGTCAACTTCACCCTGTAATTCACGACACTTTAAACAAACAGAAGTAGCTGAGTTACTTACCTCTCCAGTCGATTTGTCTGAGTTCGCCATAAGAGCAGCAAGTTGAGCTTCCAATCTTTTGATGATTTCATCTTTCTCTTCAGCTTCCTTTTCATGCTCAGACTTTGGCGTTTCTTTTTCAGCATCTGTTGTCTGATCAGCCTTATCTTTCTCAGCTTCACTTTTCTTCTCAACCTTAGCTTCATCTACTGTAGGTTCACCTCCATCAATTGGCACAATCTCTGCCATGAAAGCTTGAGTGACATTCTCATCATTTTCCAAGTGAATACTCCAGTCATATGAACCCTCTCTAGCAGTAGAGATCAACGCCCTTGAGTTAGAGTTGTTTGATGAACTTCTATTGTTTGAACTCTGACTCAAAGTCTCATGCTTTTGTTTCTGACATTCCCTAGCAAAATGACCATAACTTTGACAGTTAAAGCACCTGACTTTGGTCTTATCAAAACCAACACTCTTTCCTACAAACTTTCTTCCAGTTCTGTTCATGAACCTCTTCACACGTCTCGAAATCATGGCCATCTGCCATTGCAAATCCATCTCTTCTAGATCATCAGGGTCAATCTGATCATAATCTTCATCTAAAGTGGCAGGATCAGATATCTTCCCCTGAATGTAGTTCTCATAAGACGCAACAAACGAAGCAAGTAGAGCAAGATGTTCTTCAGCAGACTTCACACTCATTGGCATCGACTTTGCACTACTACTTTGCTTAGCGGCTGATGTTCTCTTGACTCCTGTTGATCCTCCTGAAGCAGCTACAAAACATACATCACCATCCTCATTTACTGTGACTTGCTCATTATCACATGAAAGGAATGCAGTAGCAGAGTCGCTAGAAGCATCATGAGATGAAGAAGATGCAAGCCCATTGTAAACCCCTGGATCTTGAACCTGATCATAACCAGTGTCCTTCTTCTTCATGTTGAGCTCATAAGCTCTTAGCTTTCCAACCACTTCTTCCAGTTCCTTTGTTTCATAATCAGCTTCTCCCTTTATCATGAGAGTGTAAATATCCCATTTTGCAGGTAGAGCATCCAGCAGCTTGTCATTTTTCTCTATGTCAGTATAACAATCTATATCATAATTGTCCAATTCTGACATCAGATGGTAGTATCTAGTAATGACGTCCTCAAGTGACTCATTTTTCATGTACTTGAACACAGCAAACTGCTTCTTCAATAGATCAATTTTGTTCTTCTTGACATCAGAATTTCCCTCATATCTCTTCTCTAGCGCATCCCACATTTCTTTTGAAGTAGTGTACTTCTTAAAGGTGTGTTTGATGCTATCAGGTAGGGACATCTTGATAGCTGCCAAGGCTTTCTTTTCAGCCTCATACATCCTTTTATCATTATCTTGCATGTTCACATAGGGTGTGACACGTGGTCTGCCCTCAAAGTCATGTGTTGGGTTTGTGTACCCATCTTCAATACAAATCCACATGCGTGTGTCCTGATATTCAATGAAGGATTGAAACCTATCCTTCCATGTCAAGTAGTTTTCCACCTTCATCATCTTAGGTGGTTTGTTCGTTGTGCCTACCTCATGTTCCATTCTTAAGAGTTCATTTAATTTTGACATGTTCGACATTTTAATTTAATCAGACTGTTAAAACCGTACAATTTTAGTCCGAAACCTGTTTTTACCAAATTATACCGTTAGATTCGTCTCGAGATAACGAGTCCAATGATATATAATGTCTAAAACCTATTTCGGGATTTTCCAGAGTCTTTTTTTTTTGTCCTAAAAATCCAAGGAGTCCAACGGTGCAAGCGGTTTGTCCAGATGAGTTACGGATAAATATCTAAACACGAAACTGTGAAATTTTTCCTACGATTGCCTAGAAAAATTCCACCACTTTCAAAACACTTGTTGCGAGTCGTAACCTTTGTTTCGAGTCAATACCACTGTTGCGAGTCGCAACCACTGTTGCGAGTCAAATCAGCACAAGTCGAAACCACGGTTGCGAGTCAACCAGCACAAGTCGAAATCACGGTTGCGAGTCAACCAGCACAAGTCGAACCCTCTGGTTGCGAGTGAACAGTACCAGTCGAGATCACTTGTTACGAGTCGAGACCTGCAACCTTGAGTCGAGACCAGCTATTTTTCAACCAAAATCTCGAAAAATCAGCACCTTTTAAACCACAGAATCTTCTTATCGAAATCCTTCCAAACTAAACTCCAAAAAATCAGCAAACAACTTCCCAATAACTCCAAAACAGATCAAAATCGTGAAAATTTAGACTGTTCTTCAATGTTCTTCGTGAATTCAAACAGCAACCCGAAAACTTGTTTCTTTCCGATCAGCTTTGAACCGTACACAAGAGCAAAAGCTCTGATACCAATTGTAGGTCCCTATCCCGTATGGATCGTAACGAGATTGATAATCAATCAAGGGTGCGGAATCCCCTTGATCAATCGAACAAACAGAAACAAGAATAAAGATGACGAACACGAAACAATCACTTTCAATCCGGTCTTCTATTGATTATCCAACACAAGGTTTACAATCAACTCAAGACCTTCACAAGAAATCTCTCAGCCACTCTCTGTAGATTTCTCTCTAACTCTCTCTTCCTCTCAGTGTCTACCAACTGGCTAACCTAAACCCTAATGCTAAGCCTTGTTTATATAGGACAAGCTTTGCACCTGGGCTTTGGTCTGGGCTTTGGTCTGGGCTTGGCTCTGATACCAATTGTAAGTCCCTATCCCGTGTGGATCGTAACAAAACTGACAATCTACCAAGGGTGCGGAATCCCCTTGATAAACCTATCAAACAGAAACAAGAACACAAGACGATTTACCAACCGATCTTCTATGATTATCCAACGAAAACGTTTACAATCACTCAAGATCTTCACGAACTCACAGCCAATAATCTGTGTATTCGAACTCTCTCTCAATTGCCTAAAAGTCTCCAAAAGTCTAACCCTAAAACTCTAGGTAAAGGTTGTTTATATACACACAACCATACAATTCGAACTGGGCCAAGCCCATACGAATTCTGTTTACAATTCAGGCTAAACTAGATGGACTTTAACTTTAACTTGAACTTGGATGATATGGGCTTTAACAAACTCGAATTCCATTCAGTCTTCATAAGTCTTCGCGGCCCAAACACGTTTAATATCCAAAGACCAATCCAACGCTGTTGTCACATAACATGCACCAACATTTCTTTAATTCTTGCATTTCTGCAGGTGCCAAACGGTAAGGTGCTTTGGCAATTGGTGATGTTCCTGGTATTAAATGGATTCTGAATTCAACTTCTCTATCTGGAGGTTGCCCTAGCAATTCTTCTGGAAATACATCTGGAAACTGTGATACTACTGGAATATCTTTTAAATCCTTTCCTTTAGTGTTAGTGATTATAGAAATCAAATACACTATAGAACCTTTTCTTATAAAACTTACATTTTTCATCACAGAGATGAATTTTGTGGTCCTAGAGGGCTTATCTCCTTTAATTGTGATCATTTTTCCTTTTGGTGAATTTACTCGAATTACCTTTTTATCACATAATATACTAGCCTTATTAGCTATTAACCAATCCATTCCTACAATAACATCAAATCCTACCAGATTCATGGGATATAGGTTTGCAATAAATTTCTGTTTGAAATCTCTATACTTGCTCCCTGCAAGATTTCAGAAATCCTAACGGTTTCTCCATTCGCTGTTTCTACTACACATTCTTGTGGTAGTTTAGTTAATGACTGATTTAGAAATTTGCAAAACGATGTATTAATAAAACTTTGGTTTGCACCAGAGTCAAATAATACTTTAGCAAAAACATCATTAACTAAAAACGTACCAGCTATGACATCTGGAATCATCTTGGCTTCTTCTGCAGTCAGAACAAATGCTCTAGCATTTTTAGTATTCTTGTTGTTTGCAGCTGGGGCCAATTTCGGACAATTTGGCCTGATATGACCTTTTTCTCCACAGTTGTAGCAATATCGATTACTGGATTTCTTCTTGCAATTTTCTTCCTTGTTTCCTGGCATCTTGCAATAATTGCAGAGAGTGGAGCATTTTCCCGAATGCTTTTTCTTACAGATCTTGCAGTATGGTGCAGAGGTAGAACCTGTATTCCTACGATTATAATTTCCTGAACGGAATTCTTGAGTAAGCCTTTGGGTTAGGTTCCTTCTCTGGTCTTCTTCTCTAGTACGGACTAATTCATCAGTCAAGGTATTTGTTAATTCTACAGCTTCTTCTATAGTTTGCGGTCTAGTTGCCTTGACTATGTGTCTAATCTCTCCAATTAATCCCCAAATATAACGAGAGATTAACACTGGTTCTGGTGAAGCAAGAGTTGGCACTATTCTAGCATATTCAAAGAATATTTTAGTATACCCCTTACTATCTACACCAGTCATCCTAAGATTTAGGAATTTGTTTGCTATCTGTTCCTTCTCATTGGGTGGGCAGAATTTCCTTTCTACCTTGTTCTTAAATTCTTACCATTCCATATTGTAGGTTTGATCACTTCCTCTTGTCTGGAGGATAGTGTTCCACCATTCTAGTGCTGCATTCTTAAACAGATTAGAAGCAAACATTATCTTATCTTCTTCAGCACACTTACTTATCCTTAAGACTGCCTCAGTCTTTTCTATCCAGCGTAAGGTTGCAATGGCCCCTTCATTGCCCGAGAATTCCATTGGTTTACAAGACCAGAATTCCTTATAAGAATAACCGTAAGGCACAGTTCTTCTTCTTTTGGGAATGGGCATTTGAAGTACAGGTCCATTGTTCACGCTGTTTTCTGGTTCACTTGGTCGCTTACTGCTATGCTTAGTTTTATTATCAGCATCTTTAACAGTTTGAAGAATAAATGGCATTGCATCTATAATTCCTTGTGCTACAATGTGTTGGATAGCACTATTATCCATCTGGTTCCCATTGTTATTGATGTTTGGATTTTCATTAACCACGTTATTGTTACTCTGGTTATCGTTATTCAGATTTCCTTGATTTTCTTCGTCGGCCATCTGAATTTCAAACATTTATCCCATATTAATATCATAATTAATATTTTAATATAATAAATTACATAACACACAATCTAGCCAAAAACGTAGATCATTGCTACTATACTCTTTTCATATACTTATGCGTCTATTACACACTAGTACATAAATAAAGATTACAATACCAACAGAAATAAAATAGTAATATGCATCCGTACACACATATTTTATTTTATTTTATTTTATTATTACTACCGCTTCCTCCATTCTAACATTTATGGATATGGATTCATCCAAAAATCCATATTGCGCTCATCGTATTTTCATACGAGACGCTCTCCCACCTGACGCATCCTTTCACTGCTTTCTAAAATTTCCTCCCCAAAAGTCCTAAGTTCTTGGACGTTTTCTGCACTCATTGGGGGTGCAGGTTCTAGGACTGGGTTTGGAATCTGGGGTTCTGGTTCCTAATATGGGGGTAAAAGTGCCTGTAATCGGTAAGGATCTTCTAAGATTTCCCTGATGTAGTTATCATGGTAATAGGGATCTAAAGGGTCCATACCTGAATAGGCTCCTATAGGTGTGTCTTCCGGAATAGAGTAACGTTGCACATAGTCCCTATTTTCATCCCACCAGGGGTCGTAATTCGGGTCTAGAGGGTTTGGTGCAGGTACTCTAGGGATTTCTTCTGGGTTAAAGTCGTACATCTCCTCTTGGTTTTCCTGATTCTCTATCTCCATAGGTTGTTCTGGGTTTTGTAGTTGTGGGTCTACTAGTTGTTCCAGACTTGGATCAGCAGCAGTCGTAGCTAAGATATGGAAATTTGCTAGGCTTCTATTTAGCATATCTTGAGTATGGGCATCTGTCTCTCACTTAATAGCTGCTAAAGCCCTTTGCTGCTGCAATTTTCGCATTCTCTTCCTACGAGCAAAAGCTTCTTTACTGAACCATCCTCGTTTCTTATTAGTAAATGGCTCTTCAGATTTAGCTCTAAAAGCAAATATTCCATCCTCCTGATCAGCAGTATACCCTGAAAGGGCAGGCTGTGATGATGTACCTTCACTCCTAGGTGAATCAGCTAACTGACGATTCACGTCTGATGGTCCTTGATCACTCATACTGAAAACTAACAAATAGTCAAATAACACATAATACATAATTACAGTTATGCATGTGTTTTCGTAATTTATTTCCTAACACAAAATTTAAAATTTAAGTGTCAGCAGAACACTTCTTTGGCTCAGACCAGTGGCTAGGCTCTGATACCACCTTCTGTCGCAACCCCCGATCCCTGATCCCCGGGAACGGGCGGACGCAATCTCAGAGTTTGGTGGTATCAGTTTATTTAATCTCGCAGCGGAATTTTCATCAGGACCGTAGTTAGGAAATGTTTATCAGAGTAAAACCACCTTCTTTTATATTAATAATAACATGGGCAAAACCCAAGTTTCTTATTACAATACATTATAGGGACAAACCCTATTTTATTGAATTTAAAACATCATTTATTAGGTAACTTTTATAGCCACATTATCCCTAAGCCTTCAGTGCTCTCCAGCTGGCTTTTTATTAATTGGCTGTCACATTGGGTTACCTGAAACACGTTTTAAAAACATTTGTCAGTCGGAAATACTGGTGAGTGAATCCCAATTTATTCAAGAAACATTTTATTAATTTAAAACAGTATCGAGGACGATTACAATGTTTATGTCTACACAATTACTCCATTTGGTACTATCAATCCACTGACTTGTGGGTCATATTACACATTGGCTAACTCATTGTCCAATGGTAACGTACCGTCATACTCGACTTACTACTCACAAGTAGTACAAATTTTGTATACAAAACCCCAACATACCGGCAGTAATTGAAGACTACAAAGACTAAATCACTGCTTAATTACATTGTAAAACATTTAAGGTTTTGTAAAAACTGTTAATAAAAAGGAGATTACTCACATTGCTATCTTAGGCTTTTCGTAAGGGTTTCCTGGATATAATCTATAATTTATACAAATGTACATTGGTTAGTATCATAACCCTTTGAAAATATTAATAATACCCTCCCCGAGACGGCATTCCAACAACTACGTCGGGCAGAACCACGACAGTTGTTACGGAACCCTAAATCAATCGGGCAGCGTAACTATTATGAAACTGGGGTTATAATACTTACAATGGAGCAGAACCTTGCTAATTTAGGTGTATAATACCCGTGTATTATAACTTCTCTACAGAATTTAGATTGAGAATTGAGATTGTGAGCGACGAAAAACGTAGACTGATGGCCTTCTTATATAGTTGCTGATATTGACTCTCAGGCGGCCCGCGTAAGGTAATGCTAAGCCTTACGCGGCCCGCGTCAACTCGCGGTCAACCTATAGCTTAGCCTGATCATCCAATAGACTCGACACGATGTCGACACGTGTCAGCACCGGATGCTTCCGCGTTTCATGATCTGTCACGGCCCGCGTTAACTAACGTGAACACTTACGCGGCCCGCTTCAACTAAAGAAACTAGCGCAGTAAAAACCAACCTTGATACGGCCCGCGTGAGCTTGAGGTGAGGTCTTACGTGGCCCGCCTCAACCCTATATTTCTGGTTTTTGATTTATTTTATAATTATAACATAACTAGGGCTCGGGTTTCACATACGGGTGTGATATAAAACATATCGAGACATTTTATAATATATTTAGAGGGTCAGAAATATTATGAGGGTGTTGATTTTACCTAGGGTTGTTACACATCTGATTCAGCTACGATACGTGATTGACGCAAGCGATAGACATATGCATTCACAGACTCCCCCTTGGATATTGCTGCAGTCAATCTCGTAGCTTTTTCTCTTTGTCCGAGTCTTCACGAAGAATTGACATTCTCAGCACCATAGACTCTACCTTTTCTCTATCAGCTCAATCTGCTCCCCCTTTCGTCCAGCTCAGGCTCCCCCTTGCTTTAAGCTTCCGTGCTTTCAGCTACTAGGATCGTCACCTGGCTCTACAAGCTCTTCCAGAATCGTTATCTAGCTCTTTGAATACAAGCTTCCTCTTACGTAAAGCTCGTCTTTAGACTCCCCCTTAAGCTCAGCTATCGGGATCATATTCTGGATTTTTCATTTGAAAAGTCTCAACCATCTATAAGATTTTTGACAATTAAAGATTCAAACTTGAAAACCTTGCTCTAAACATAAACTGGAGCATTTCAAATATGTGACAGTTAAAGCTTTTAGGTTTTCCCAGGATTAATGACCTAACTTAAAATATCTATGGATCGAGAACCTGGATCAAATTTAAAAATGTAAAATTTCCCAGAAATAACTTGTTTCTCTCCCCCTATCAAACAACTCTATATTTGACAGTTTAAGAATCCAAAAACCTCACGATTTATCATCCAAGTTCAATGACCTTGGAGATTTTACAAACTATTTTCGATATTTTCAATTAAAAACCTCAAGTTTCAAATTAATGAACTTGTTTATTTTTCAGAAACATGGTCAGCATACTCAGATTTTGAAACTCAGCTTTCAGACATCGGTTGTCGAAAATAAAGTAGAAACAAAATCTTTTTGTTTTTTTTCTTTAACATAAAGCCGTAATGAAATATTTACAGACAATATTTTTGTTTGAGTTCATGTCAGAGAATCATATCAGTTTATGATAAACCACTAGTACCATTGAGCTTTAAACACTTTAAGTTCTAAACGATTCACTTAGATTGTCAGTATACTGATCCATTTAAATTCTCACACAAAGTTCAACTGATTCGAGATACGAAATTTAGTGTTTTAAGAACTTAAACTTATTCGCGTGTCCCACCTCAGAATATACTCTCGTATCAAGATTCCCTAGATTCAGTCTTACAGGTGAGTATACCATATTGATATCTGTAATCTGGGTTAATGCGAGACCTTGAGAGCTCAGGTATGAACTACCATTCATGTCACACCCCAAAAACATCGCAGCGGAATATTAAACGCAGTGGTGACGGAAGTTGGTGCCCATTTATACCTTGTTGGACGATGCACTCATTTGTTGGACATTTCAACATATTTTAAAACATAAGTTATTAAACATTACATTTTAAAGGCCACGACACAACCACATAAGTTAAGTTGTTTTGATCCTCGCGGATCTTATTACAAACGTCCCAGAAAGTTTAAAAGTTGTCCAACATTTTCAAACAAAACAACATGCATCATCAAACACAAGATACACCATGATTCCCGAAGCCGAACTCAAGTACCTGTAGAACACGTTAAAATCAAGTGTCAACACAAAGGAAGGTGAGTTCACATATTCACATACAAATAAATTATTTCCAAGGAAAACTTTCTGATTATGTGTTTATTTAAAAACATCCATATAATTTTTAGAAAGTCCATCTTTACTTCCTTAATAAAATCCATGGGTCTTTCCGTTGCGGTTCACCCATCCGACAATAACATTCTGACCCAGGTTTTGTATATTAAATTATTGCGTCAATTTTCAGACTCGTAATATTAGCTAGACAATACGAACTATATATTAACCATGCAGGGATAATCAATGCTAGACAATAAACAGAATATCAATTCGTCGTTTGACTTGACACGGGTCGATCGGTCACCGTGCATAACCCTGTTTCATCCGGAAACAAATATATTCAACCAAACCGTTTCATCCCCGAAACATATATTCAACAAAAACCGTTTCATCCCCGAAACATATATTTTCACAAATCCATATATTTTCAACGAAAATATATCATTTATATCCAAAAAGGTATGTTTTATTACAAAAACATTATTAAACCCTTTTATTGGCGTGTTCTACCCCCAAAATATATATAAAGCAGTAAAAAGAGGGGTTTAGTGACACTCACCTTTGGGTGCGTATTTTAAATAGCGCAATCCCAGAGATTAATTTCTACACATCCTAATACATACATATATATATATATATATATATGAACGATTTTTAAATCAATATTCATCACAAAATCCTAAGTTTCTCTGTTTTCTTAGAATTGTCACATAACTTTGAGATTTTCTCGAAAAGTTATCACTTTTGATTATGTTGGCACGTTAATATATATATATATATATACATATAGATATATATATATATACATATATATATGTATATATATATATATATATATTTATTTATGCTTTTGCGACTTGAACGATTTTATTGGTGACCATTATTATGTAAATCCGTTAACTCTCCCGTTTATACGCAATATATCTATGATTTGTGCGTCGTAATATATATACATAAACGTTCATATAATTTTAGCATCGAAACACACGAAATCTTGTTAATTTATTTATTTTGTCATTTTAAAAGAAACTATACATAAAATATCTTATATGTATAAAATTTCATGCTCGACAAACAAGTTTCACGTTTAACGCAATTTTGTACCGTTTCTACCGCACTAAATGTATATGCATACATGTGTAAGCTAGATTTCTAACATCATGTTAAAAACTTAACATATTTTCACATTCTCATGTTTAAATCACATAACACATTTTATCACATACGGTTTACCCAAAATTTTACCCACACTAGTGTACATTGAAAAATGCGTATTTTAGCGATTCGGTAACGTTTTCGGGCGCCGGAAGTCACGTATGACCAACCAAACACCATGCAAACTTAAAATTAGTTAAAATACTTATTTTTAAACTAAAAATATCAGTTTACTTACTGATCTAAATCAGTTTTATAAAAATCACTTGAAAAGCCGGTTTTTGACCGTTTTAACGCATAGTTTTGCGTTAAACGTTACTATAATCATCCCAACTCAAAACGAATTGATATTTTAACAAAATACATATTATTTACTGATTAAAATAGTGGTTGTAATCAGATTATGTCACACCCCGACCACATAAAACAACAAATCGTGGCGGAAACGTCGGGGAGTGTCGCAACAGAATCATTGTTTCACAACCATGGATTAAATAGTTTCATTTTATTGAATTATTGAACTCATTGTTTTATTACAAATCAGATAAATACAAATATTATCTTTCAAGTTATAAAGTCGCTAAGGCACGAGTCCGTCCTATATGTAGCATGCATCGACAATCATCATGTAGTAACACCTGAAACATATGTGAAAATAGGTACGTCAGCATAAACATGCCTGTGAGTAACATAGGTTTTGATAAAGAGGTTTGTAGTATATACAAAAATATGCCTTGGTTTTGAGAAAGTCGGATAAGTAATATATATTAAAATATATTACTTTTGTGGTTAAGCGGATAGTATATCAAATATACTTTTGTGGTTAAAATAATAGTTTTCGGTAGTACATCATAAGTATACTTTGGTTTAAGAATGAAAGCATCGGTAGTATATCATTTTATACTTTGGTTTTGTAAATAACATATCAAACTATACTTTGGTTTTAAAATAGCATATCAACAATGCTTTAGTAAATAACTAGGTCAGTAGTATATTAAAATATATGTTGGTTTTGTACATAGTATATCAAATTATACTTTGGTAAATAATATCACATTTGGGAGCACATCAAACTATACTTTGGTAGTATATCGAAATATACAAAAGAAAACGTGATTTGGTATTTCATTCAAACCTTAGTGCATCAAACTACACCTTAGAGACTATAGAAATACCACAAAGGCAATTTCTATTTGGTTAAAATTTGGTTTCTGACATTCCATACAACAGGAATGGGGTGTCTAATCCTATAGCGCTATATCGTACTACCAATCGGCTTGATGAATGTAAAAAAAATAAGTACAATCCAACAATTAGTTTTATAATCTTTGAAAATTTGTGTTTAAACCATAGATAATCATTCAATTCGTCAAAAGATAAGTACTAGCATGTATAATCATATAGTTGAAATCATGAAAATAACGAACAGGCACACATGTTTCACCCCAAAACATTTGAAAACAGTAAAAGAGGGTATTATGTACTCACTTAAGATTGAAGGTATCCTCGATTAAGTGTCCGAAGGAAGCTCGGAAATCAAGGAATCAAGTGGTACCTAGTAATTGGATCACTAATTAAACAATCAGATAGAATGAGGTCTCGTAAACCAAATGAGCATTGGATCTCATGTGATATGGTTTAACGAAGCCTACATTCTAAAATGAAACCTAACCTAAGTGCTTTCGACCCGTTATGACCCATTAAGGTAGCTTACGCTACTTTAACGCGTCGTTCGCGCAAATGCTCGTTCGAGATGCCTAACTAGTCCTATGACAAGTATTATATGCCTAAACATGTTTAAATATGTTGCATAATCAGTTAAGTGACAAAAGTTTAAGTTACATATGTTTAGAATCCAATTATGTATGAAAAAGGGTATTTTGGTCATTTTCCTAAGACATATAAACTACCTGTCATATAACTAATTAAACTAAGTGACCATAAGGTATAACCTCGGAAGGTTATTCCCTATACAACTATGGTCACAAATATGCTTGGTCGGATCCTAATGATCGACCAAACGGGTCAATTTCGAAAGTGTAAGCGGTTGTTAAGACCGCTTATCTTACGACTCTATACAAGCACTAGACTAAAAGTGACGAGTTAAACATGTTAAAATATGTTTAACGAAGTTAGAAAACAAGTTTGATATCAAAACAAAGGGTTTTGATACCCAAGAATAGTTTGGTTGCAAAATACGTATAAACGCGCATTTTGACCGAAACTATGACTCGTCACTATGCCTAATCAACGTGGTAATCAGTAGGTATAGTCACAACAGACTATAACCATCGTGATTACGCTCACGTTGCAAAGTTCGAACGAACTTTGTGTTGACCAACTCGTGGTCAAAGCAGAAAGTCAAACACTATTTGACTTTCATGCTTAAAATACAAGAACAAGCATGAAGGAAACTTACAAAGGGTCCAAGCTATGAAGATTTGAACTAAAAAATTCTCAGGTATGGAGCTTCACAAGGAGAGCTTCAAGTTAGAGAAGATGATTGAGATCAAGTGTGAAGAAGATGAGGTGAAAATGGTGGGTTTATATAGATTTTCCACAACCGTTAGGATCGTTCCTCGATAATTGAGCATCGATCTGGACCATACATGTAAGGCACATGGTTTTGGAATACTAGGGGTGCCCAAAACCATCACACGATATTGAAAAAGTTACACTTAGGCCCCTGAAATTCAACATGGGTGCCAAAATTGAAGTTTTTGTCCAGATGAGGCTATGGCGTCGCGCCACAGTATCACCATATAGTGGTGGCGCAACGCCACCACATGCCAGCTACCAGAAAGTTTCAATAATTGTCAGGTTTGGTCCCTGCAACTTGTTTAGGCCATTTTCGATGCGTTTAAACCCCATTAACACCATTTCAAGGCTCTAAAATGAAGTTAAAGTATAGGGATCTTAAAATATGATCAAAATATGTCGGATGTCGGTTCGTTTGGTCATACGGTTGCGTTATTCGGTTAATTACGACGGAAATCGTAACGGGCGCAAAAACTATCCAAATTAAACCACGAATGGTATTTTTGCATTCCAATCACTAAAATAAAATATTTTAATGATTACAAAAATTTTTGGATGTCCGGATATATTCAGAACGTAAGATATGCGCGAAAATGCAAACTTATGCACTTTTTGACGCTTTTAGTCACTATTGATCGAATAAGTTTATTTTCGCATACCAAACCCCTCAAAGCCTATTTCTAAGCCATGTAAAGGATATTTAAGGTATGTTTAACTTATGGTCAACTTACAGAATGTTCGTTACTAAAAAAATCGGCATAGTTTCGTAGTTTGACACAAATAGTCCCTGCGATCGAATAAACTTGTTTTCAACACACCAAACTATCCAAAACTTATTTCTAAGTTATGTAAGGGTTATTTAAGGTATGTTAAGCCTATGCCATTGTTCCGGAGTGTTTGTCGCGTTAAACTGATTACGTTTACGTATAAGTTCGCGTATAACTTTCAAGAAAGCGATTTAGAGCTCGAAATCAAACCAGAATTTGATATGTGCAAATGATACACATATTTATACAAATACCAAGTATGAAACACAATATTTCATTGGTTTGGTATTTGTTTGATGGTCATAGTGACACAGGTGTCACAGTCTCCCCTACTTTAGGAAATTTCGTCCCGAAATTTAATTTTAGAGGAAACCTGTGAAGACAATTGTGATTGTTTCGCTTTCGAATGAGTACTTCGTACCCTAAGTAAAACTCTGGGCCACGTTTGGATTCTTAGCAAATTTTTCAACTGTCCAAGTGATGTTCTTGCAGTAACAAAACATGGAGTTTCGAACAACGGTTAAAAGAATGTTTCCTATGAACACTATTATAGGAAACTTGTGTGTGCTCGAAAATCGGAATCGGAGATTCTAAGATAAAATAACATTGGTCAAGGTCCAGGACTTCTAGTAACTTAAATAACGCTATGTTCGCAATGTAATAAGGAACACTTATATATAGGAACTACCAGCGGCGTATCCACCATGCCCCTTTCTTTATTGTTCCCGTTTCGTTATTCTCATCACTATAGGTCTTAACACATGACAAAACTTGCTATGGTTTCTGTGCACTGAATTCCATAATTATGTATGCATCCATAATTACGTAATTCGTTGCACAGTCCGCACAGTTCATTTTATAATGCGTAGGGGAAAAATCAATCGAATAAACATGAAGTGACTTGACTAGACCACCAAAGGATCTTTTTAACTAGATCAACGAACAATCTTTTTAACTAGATCAACACATGATCTCCTTAACTAGATCGTCGTACGATCTCCTTAAATAGACCACTTAAGGGATCTTTGTAACTCTAAACCAAATAATCGCTTTGAAATAGCACTTTGGAATTCAAGTTTCTTATCATTTGCATAGAAAAGCCCCTTAAGGAATTTAAGATAGTACTTAGAGTATTTTTCGGAGAATCTAACATATGAAGATACGGAAGATTTACCAGGACTTAGATAGCAAGCTTTAGAATTACACATAAACATACAATCACATAATCGCGTATTTGTTAATTTAGTTATTGGCTCGTTTGTTAATTTAAATCATTGCATTTAGAGTACACCAGAAATCCAACCAAGGTCTTCAACTAAGGACTCACGATAATACCTTTAGATATCAAATCAAGGATTTAAAATGGTACTTCAAGTATCTGTTTTGGAATTTGTAACTTGTACATTGTACTTTATTTCTTAAAAGAAACGAGTACTTAGGATTTTTGGGGAGATTACAAGTGATCATAAAATGAAAGAATCGCACGAGTAGTTTGTTTTGTAAGGAACACGGTTCCTTGGTGTCGGTATCATAGGGGTATGTCAGATCTACGTACAATCGTATCAATTTCGAAAAATAAAAATTGAAACCACAAATTTTATTTATATAACAGCTGAATTGTTTCAAACGTCAAAAGATAACATACAAGGGAATACAAAAGACTAATTGTTCACTGCTGCATTGTCGTTTGCGTTTGCCTCGTTTATTTTAAACACTCGTCCACGCGCTGGATTTATGTTAACAAGTCTTGGGCAATTGTTTCGGTAGTGAGTAAGATCACCACAGTTATAGCACGACCCAGGTGGAAACTGTGCTTGAGCAGCAGCAGGATTTGCAAGAGCTTGGTTTTGGATAGCATAACGGCAGGTATTGACTAGATGTCCTAAGCGCCCACAGTGGGTACATTTGTGGCACTGTGTTTGTTCCAGATGATGACGGTTGCATTTGTTGCACAAGGGTGCGGTACCAACATAGTTTTTCCTAGCACGGGGTTGTGCTGGCTGGTTTGGTGCAACCTGATTGTTCTGAGCAGTTATTGCGCAGTTTTGTGTAGCCTTCCGCTTCTTCTTCTTGGATGTCTCAGTCTATTTATCCTTTGGTTCTTCTTGTGCAGACTTGTCAGATGGTTTTGGGTCGCCCTTTCGGAAAAGCTTACCTTTCCTGGTCTGAGATTCAGTCAGGGTAGCAGATAATTCAATGGCCTGTCTGACGGTAGTAGGGTTGCTACCAGTAACAATATCCTGAGCTAGATCAGTGTCACACCCCGACCACGTAAAACAACAAAACGTGGCGGAAACGTCGGGGAGTGTTGTAACAGAATCATTGTTTCATAACACATGGGAATTGAAATATTGTTTTATTGATTAAAAGAGTTACAATGTCTTGACAATCAAAGAAATATAACATAAATAACTAGTCTTGCATCTTTTATTGTCACTAAGGCCCACGTCCGCCTAAGTGTATCTTGATAAATCCTATGCATCATATCCTGAAACACATGTGAAAATAGGTACGTCAGCATAAAAATGCCTGTGAGATACATAGGTTTTGTGAAAATATAATTCATGACTTATGTTTTAAGAAAATGTTTAGTCATGAACCTTGTAATTTTCTTTGTCTTGTAAATCATTTGAAAAGCAATAAGATCAGATGATATGTATAAATAAGAGAATAATGTATGGTTAAATGAATAACCAAGTAAAATGAGTTTGTATAAGATAAGTTGTTTTGTAAAACAATGTCTTGTGAAAAGTATGTTATTTGTATAAAATGTTATATGTCTTTTGTTGAAATGATTCAAATAACGCTACGATATGTAATACCATACAAGCACTTATATATAGGAAGTACCAACGGCGTATCCACCATAGTATTACACACGCCTCGTTACTTAAATCACTTACCCAAACCAAACCACCAAAGTAAAATGTTTATGTATAATCAATTGTCAAAATGTTTATGTCTAATGTAAACCATGAATTGTGTATATCAATGTCAAAATGTTTATGTATGGTAAGTGAAATATGTCAACTAAACCATATGTAAAATGCACAAAAACAATGTATTGAAGTAAAACATGGTTTAAATCAAAGTTATGTTTTGTGTAATAAATGCATGCTATACTGATATAAACATCTATGCGGTATTGTGAAAATTCATACATCCAAGCCTTGTGACTGTAGAATAAACCCTAGCACAAAGTCTAAGGTCCACCTAGAAATGTAATCGGATTCGGTCATTCCTTCGAATCCAAACAAACCCTAGATTTCAGGAATGGGAGTTGTCAAGTCCTATGGTACCACTACCTACTACCGAGCGGCATGATCGGTGTTAATGAATGTACATTGTCCCATTTAAACAAACCAAATGTCATACCAAAATGTAAGCATGTGATGAATAATAAATGTACTAAGTATGCACACAATGGGCATACATAGCATAGAATGTAATGTAAAATGATGTACTAAGTATGCACACAATGGGCATACATAGCATAAAATGTAATGTAAAATAATGTACTAAGTACGCACACAATGGGCATACATAGCATAAAATGTAATGTAAAATAATGTACTAAGTACGCACACAATGGGCATACATAGCATAAAATGTAATGTAAAATAATGTACTAAGTATGCACACAATGGGCATACATAGCATAAAATGTAATGTAAAATAATGTACTAAGTACGCACACAATGGGCATACATAGCATAAAACACAATGAAATCATGTACTATAAATGTACTAATGAACATAGCAAGTATATGATGTGAAAACAGGAAAGCATGAAAGTAACAAGTAGGCACATGTGTTTCACCCCAAAATGTTTGGAAAACAGTAAAAGAGGGGTCTATGTACTCACTTGAGATTGCTTAGTAGTCCTTGAGTAACAACCAAACAATGCTAGAGATCACGGATATCAAACGGCACCTAATATAGGTAACTATGTTAATATACCGGACCTAAATCGGAGGATCGGATAGAATGAGGGCTCGTAAACCAAATGAGTATGGGAACTCATGTAGTATGGTTTAACAAAGCCTACATACTAAATGAAACCTAACCTAAGTGCTTACGACCCATTACGACCCGTTTAGGTAGCTTAAGCTACTTTAACACGTCGTTCGCGTAAAACGCGTTCGGAACGCCTAACTAGTCCTATGACAAGTAAAATATGCCTTAACATGTCTAATATTGTTACCAAATCAGTTTAGATACCAAAAGTTATGTTACATATGCTTAATATGAATTTTGGCGTAAAAAGGGCATTTTGGTAATTTACCTAAGGCATATAAACTACATATCATACAACTACTTAAACGATGTGACCATAAGGTATAACCTCGGAAGGTTATTCCCTATATACTATGGTCACCTAATGTTCTTGGTCGGATCCTAATGATCGACCAAACGGGTCGGGTTCGAAAGTATAAGCGATTGTTTAGATCGCTTACCTTACGACCCTATATAAGCAATAAACTAAAAGTGACGAGCTAAGCATGTTAAAACATGCTTAACTAAGTTTAGAAAATAGGTTTGGTATCAAAACAAACGGTTTTGATACTCAAGAGTAGTTTGGTTACAAAATACGCAAGAATACGTATTTTGGCCGAAACTACGACTCGTCACTGAGCCTAGATAACGTGGTAATCAGTAGGTATAGTCTCTAGGGACTATAACCATCGTGATTACGCTCACGTTATGAAGTTCAAACGAACTTCGCATTGACCATAAACTGGTCAATGCATAAAGTCAAACAAAGTTTGACTTTTAACGCTAAACGAATAACACGAACGAAGGAACACTTACAAAGGGTCCCCGCAAGCTAATCTCGATCCAAATAAGTCAGGTATGAAGCAAGGGCATCAACTTAGAGCACTTTTGATCAGATTTGTGAGGAAGAAGTGAAAACTAAGGTGGGTATTTATAGGATTTGGATAACCGTTAGGATCATTTCACGAATACCGAGCTTTGATCACATCCCTATACTTGTTGGAATGTTATGGAACCCAAAATGGCCCCCCACCATCAGAGATCAACATGTGGAATTGGCCTTTGGAGTGTTTAAAAGCTTTTAATCAGCAGCCAAAACGATTTTCTGCATCTGACCCCTGCTTGCGCACCGTAAGACCAAGGACCTTGCAGGTCTGATACTTTCAAAAATGGCAGAACAGGCCCCTGCACCTTGTTTCGTTGCGTAATGGCACTTCTAACACCCGTCAAACCCAATTTCAAGCTCCACAATGATGTTAATACATAGGGAACATGAATTATGCTTGAAAACATCACGGATGTCGGTTCGTTTGGCCGTACGATCGCGATGTTCGGTTAATTACGACGGAATGCGCATAAGCGCGAAAAACGATCCAAATTGCGCGACGAATGGATTTTTCTCATGTCAAACACTAAAATAAAAATATTTTAGTGCTTACATAAATTTTTGGATGTCCGGATGTATTCAGAACGTAAGTTATGCGCGAAAGTGCAAACTTGTGCACTTTTTGACGCTTTTAGTCCCTGAATGACCCAAAAGTTTATTTTAGCACATGTGTCACAGTCTCCCCTACTTTAGGAAATTTCATCCCGAAATTTTATTTAGAGGAAACTTGTGAGAGTTTAAAACATGAAGTTGAAAAGATCGAACAACATTGGTTAGGGTTCCGAACTTCTAGTAACTTTAATAACATCATGCTTGCAATGTAAGAGGGATACTTATATACAAGTATATGAAGCGTCATTGGTGCGTCCACCGTACCTCCATTACATCGTTCTCATTTTGTTATTGTTGTCACTATCGGTTCTTACACATAATAAATCTTACTGGGTTTCTGTGCACTAAATTTCATAATTATGTACGCATCCATAATTAGGAAATTCCTTGCATTGTTCACACAGTCTATTTTAAAATGTGTAGGATAAAACCAAATGAACAAACCTGTGATGAGTGTGACTAGACCACCATATGGTCCCTTTTATTAAATCAATAAATGATTTTAATAGACAACCAAGGATTCTTTTCAGCTTATATCATCACATGTCATTCTTAACCAGATTTTTGAATCAATCTTTTTTACTAGACCACTAAAAAGGTCTCTTATGAATCATGGAGTGGTACTATAAAATCCACGGGTCTCAATTATTACATAGAAGCCCATTAAGGATTTAAGGTAGTACCTTTTTGAATATCCTACTACGAATCCCTCATATGAAGATATGAAAGATTCTACGAGGATTTGGATAACGAATACCCAGAGTATACAAAAACACAAAATGCATAAAAGAAAACACAAGATGCATAAACACATAGTCATATAACCACAAAGATTGTTTATCTAGATCTTTAATTTGTTAATTTGTTTTGCTAACAGAGCACATGTATTTAAAGCACACTTGGAATCCATCTTGTGGATTTCATTTGGTACTTTAAACATTATCAAGAATCTAACTATAAAGATAGAAAGATTTTTAAAAGAAAAATTCGATTTCGATTATAAGGAACCGAAATGTTCGAATTTAGGTACATAAGGAATCCAATTAAGGACTCTGATTTGAATGATAATCATCCACAAGGGTCTAATTGTGAAGATAAAAAGATCCCATATTGATTTTAGAAGTTGAAGATGTTTTGAAACCTTGTACTGGATGTGCTTAAGTTAAAACATGAAGTAAAAATGCTTATGAAGTTGAGATGCTAGATATGCCAAGGTGACATATGAAGCGAAATTTGAAGGTGAAGTCAATGTATGAAGAAAATATTTTTGAAAACTATGCATAGGGTTCTTAAAAAAAATGTGTTCAATGTTTTTGAAACCTTATATATAATACCTTTGAAATCATAAAGTAGGTGTATTAGGTAGGTATATATTTATAAAAAAAATTGTTTTAAAATCATGCGAGATGAATTTTGAAATTATGTATAAGGTTTTTGAAAACATGAATGATGCTTTTCGAAATCATGCACTTGATAAGAAAATGTACTGTGTTAATATTGTTTTCAGACTATATGAAACATTTTGAAATTATGAAGGTTGTTTTTGAAAGCATAGCCAATGTTTTTGAAATAACATAGACAATGCATTTAAAAAAATTGTTTTCAAACTATATGAAATGTTTTGAGATCATGAAGATTGTTTTTGAAATACTTGTACTGTTTATGTTGAAAAAATCAAAACGTAATGGGTATGAGATTTGAAAATACCCTTAGTTATCTAACCAAAGATTCAAAGGCACTGATGTGCAGAAGCATGATTACTCATAATGTCACTTTATTTTCTGTACTTTGTTTCTTAGAGTGAAACGAGTACTTAAAATTTTCGAGGGAATCATGAGCGATCATTTGAAAGAGAGAATCACAAGAGTATTTTGTAAGGAACATAGTTCCTTAATACAGGTATCATAGAGAATTTCCATTTACTCATGTAACTACACTTGTATATCAGAATTGTGAATAACAATTTATTTATAATCAAAACAGATTGTTTCACATTAGAAGAAATAGAAGAAACAAAAGCATAAGACAACAACATCTTCTAATCAGCCAACTGCTCATCCGTGGGTTGGATTTTCCTTAGCAAGCTTCGGGCATTTATTCACGAAATGACCCATCTTGCCACAGTTGTAGCACGATCCAGGCTGAAAGCGAGCTTGAGCAGGATTGGCTTGTGGTTGATTTGGACCACCTTAGTTCGGGTTACATCGAAAAGCACTTGCCAGGTGACCAACTCGCCCACATGATACACACAGACGACATTGTAAGTGAGCTTGGTGATGCCCATTACATTTGTCGCATTTTGGTGCAGTACCGGCATAAGGTTTCCTAACAGGAGGTTGAGCAGTAGCAAGGTTTATAACAGCTTTGTTTTGGATAGCAAAGTGGCATATGTTAACCAAATGTCCCCGCCGTCCACAGTAGGTACATTTGGAGCAGGGTATGAGGTTTGAATGATGACGGTTGCATCGTTTGCACAGAGGAACAGCTCCTTTGTATGGCTTCCTTTGGTGACTCTTGAGTGGCTTCATTGTTGAGATGAGACATGGCAATTCCTAATTCCATAGTCTTCAGAATCACTTCGCCTATTTGCTGGGCAAATTTGGCTGTTTGCTCGGACATTTGACCGTTGCTGAGAGGAAGAGACATTCTAGAAGAAAATGAAAGACATTGGAAGAAACAAGTGAAAGGTTATCAGACAATCAAAACAGGATGGCAATGCATAAAAAATGCGATCATTTGTTTGTTACCTGAGGCAAACAAATGAGACGGTGACAAATCAAAGTAAACGGGTCATATTAATGTATCACTGAAGACATGCTCGCCTATAAATGAACACTCACCCCAAGAGTCCCCAGGTAAGAGTGACTGGTCCGATACTGCGGATTTGTACGAACACTCTAGCCTTCGATAGAAAACTCAGGGTACAGGCATTCACTCTTCCGGTTTGCACGTGTTCACATTATACGACCCAAACTTTGACGAGATTTGAAAACTTAGAGGGTTCAAAACCTTATAACAGAGGGTTCAAAACCTTACAATAGAGGGTTCAAAACCTAGTAATCAATCATCCTAGAACAGATGATTAATTTTCAAAGCGGTTTTGAAATTTATGTTCTTGTTGTGGTTGTCGCCTAAGGATAGGTGACAGTATTGTTTTATGACTAAACGCAAGTAAACTCGCGTTAGGGTCCTGGGAAGGTTATAGACTAGGTCAAAGTATTACTAATAACCTAATTCCCTATAACCATGGGCTCTGATACCAACTTTTCTGTCACACCCCGACCACGTAAAACAACAAAACGTGGCAGAAACGTCGGGGAGTGTTGTAACAGAATCATTGTTTCATAACACATGGAAATTGAAATATTGTTTTATTTATTAAAAGAGTTATAATGTCTTGACAATCAAAGAAATATAACATAAATAACTAGTCTTGCATCTTTTATTGTCACTAAGGCCCAAGTCCGCCTAAGTGTATCTTGATAAATCCTATGCATCATATCCTGAAACACATGTGAAAATAGTCACGTCAGCATAAAAATGCATGTGAGATACATAGGTTTTGTGAAAATAGAATTCATGACTTATGTTTTAAGAAAATGTTTAGTCATGAACCTTGTAATTTGCTTTGTCTTGTAAATCATTTGAAAAGCAATAAGATCAGATGATATGTATAAATAAGAGAATAATGTATGGTTAAATGAATAACCAAGTAAAATGAGTTTGTATAAGATAAGTTGTTTTGTAAAACATTGTCTTGTGAAAAGTATGTTATTTGTATAAAATGTTATATGTCTTATGTTGAAATGATTCAAATAACGCTACGATATGTAATACCATACAAGCACTTATATATAGGAAGTACCAATGGCGTATCCACCATACTTGTATCGTATTACACACGCCTCGTTACTTAAATCACTTACCCAAACCAAACCACCAAAGTAAAATGTTTATGTATAATCAATTGTCAAAATGTTTATGTCTAATGTAAACCATGAATTGTGTATATCAATGTCAAAATGTTTATGTATGGTAAGTGAAATATGTCAACTAAACCATATGTAAAATGCACAAAAACAAGGTATTGAAGTAAAACATGGTTTAAATCAAAGTTATGTTTTGTGTAATAAATGCATGCTATACTGATATAAACATCTATGCGGTATTGTGAAAATTCATACATCCAAGCCTTGTGACTGTAGAATAAACCCTAGCACAAAGTCTAAGGTCCACCTAGAAATGTAATCGGATTCGGTCATTCCTTCCAATCCAAACAAACCCGAGGTTTCAGGAATGGGAGTTGTCAAGTCCTATGGTACCACTACCTACAACCGAGCGGCATGATCGGTGTTAATGAATGTACATTGTCCCATTTAAACAAACCAAATGTCATACCAAAATGTAAGCATGTGATGAATAATAAATGTACTAAGTATGCACACAATGGGCATACATAGCATAGAATGTAATGTAAAATGATGTACTAAGTATGCACACAATGGGCATACATAGCATAAAATGTAATGTAAAATAATGTACTAAGTACGCACACAATGGGCATACATAGCATAAAATGTAATGTAAAATAATGTACTAAGTACGCACACAATGGGCATACATAGCATAAAATGTAATGTAAAATAATGTACTATGTACGCACACAATGGGCATACATAGTATAAAACACAATGAAATCATGTACTATAAATGTACTAATGAACATAGCAAGTATATGATGTGAAAACAGGAAAGCATGAAAGTAACAAGTAGGCACATGTGTTTCACCCCAAAATGTTTGGAAAAAAGTAAAAGAGGGGTCTATGTACTCACTTGAGATTGCTTAGTAGTCCTTGAGGAACAACCAAACAATGCTAGAGATCACGGATATCAAACGGCACCTAATATAGGTAACTATGTTAATATACCGGACCTAAATCGGAGGATCGGATAGAATGAGGGCTCGTAAACCAAATGAGTATGGGAACTCATGTAGTATGGTTTAACAAATCCTACATACTAAATGAAACCTAACCTAAGTGCTTACGACCCATTACGACCCGTTTAGGTAGCTTATGCTACTTTAACGCGTCGTTCGCGTAAAACGCGTTCGGAACGCCTAACTAGTCCTATGACAAGTAAAATATGCCTTAACATGTCTAATATTGTTACCAAATCAGTTTAGATACCAAAAGTTATGTTACATATGCATAATATGAATTTTGGCGTAAAAAGGGCATTTTGGTAATTTACCTAAGGCATATAAACTACCTATCATACAACTACTTAAACGATGTGACCATAAGGTATAACCTCGGAAGGTTAATCCCTATATACTTTGGTCACCTAATGTCCTTGGTCGGATCCTAATGATCGACCAAACGGGTCGGGTTCGAAAGTATAAGCGATTGTTTAGATCGCTTACCTTACGACCCTATATAAGCACTAAACTAAAAGTGACGAGCTAAGCATGTTAAAACATGCTTACCTAAGTTTAGAAAACAGGTTTGGTATCAAAACAAACGGTTTTGATACCCAAGAGTAGTTTGGTTACAAAATACGCAAGAATACGTATTTTGGCCGAAACTACGACTCGTCACTGAGCCTAGATAACGTGGTAATCAGTAGGTATAGTCTCTAGGGACTATAACCATCGTGATTACGCTCACGTTATGAAGTTTAAACGAACTTCGCATTGACCATAAACTGGTCAATGCAGAAAGTCAAACAAAGTTTGACTTTTAACGCTAAACGAATAACAAGAACGAAGGAACACTTACAAAGGGTCCCCGCAAGCTAATCTCGATCCAAATAACTCAGGTATGAAGCAAGGGCTTCAACTTAGAGCACTTTTGATCAGATTTGTGAGGAAGAAGTGAAAACTAAGGTGGGTATTTATAGGATTTGGATAACCGTTAGGATCGTTTCTCGAATACCGAGCTTTGATCACATCCCTACACTTGTTGGAATGTTATGGAACCCAAAATGGCCCCCCACCATCAGAGATCAACATGTGGAATTGGCCTTTGGAGTGTTTAAAAGCTGTTAATCAGCAGCCAAAACGATTCTCTGCATCTGACCCCTGCTTGCGCACCGTAAGACTTAGAAACTTACGGTGAGCAAGGATTTTGCAGGTCTGATACTTTCAAAAATGGCAGAACAGGCCCCTGCACCTTGTTTCGTTGCGTAACGGCACTTCTAACACCCGTCAAACCCAATTTCAAGCTCCACAATGATGTTAAGATATAGGGAACATGAAATATGCTTGAAAACATCACGAATGTTGGTTCGTTTGGCCGTACGATCGCGATGTTCGGTTAATTACGACGGAATGCGTATAAGCGCGAAAAACGATCTAAATTGCGCGACGAATGGATTTTTCTCATGTCAAACACTAAAATAAAAATATTTTAGTGCTTACATAAATTTTTGGATGTCCAGATGTATTCAGAATGTAAGTTATGAGCGAAAGTGCAAACTTGTGCACCTTTTGACGCTTTTAGTCCCTGAATGACCCAAAAGTTTATTTTAGCACACCGAACCCCTCAAAGCCTATTTCTAAGCTATGTAAATGATATTTATGGTATGGTTAACTTATGGTCATGTTCCGGAATGTCCGTTACAGTTCAAATTGGCATACTTTCGAAGTTTGTCAACTTTAGTCCCTGTAAGCGATTTAACTCGATTTTGCCATACCAAAGCCTTCAAAACTTATTTCTAAGTTATGTAAAGGTTATTTAAGGTATGTTAAGCCTATTTCACTATTCCGTAGTGTTCGTTGCATTAAACGGGTTATATTTACGCATCAGTGCGCGTATAACCTTCCAGAAAGCGATTTAAAGCTTGAAATCGAACAAGAATTGATATGTGCAAAGGATACACATATTTATACAAATCCCAAGTATGAAATACAATATTTCATTGATACAGTATTTGTTTGATGGCCGTGGAGGCACAGGTGTCACAATCAGGAAAACCATCAATGTACTTTTCGATCGCCTTTTCTAAAGGCGTAACCATGGCAGGACATAACAGGCTCAGTTCCTCATAACGGTGAGTGTAGGCTCGATGTTCACCGCTGTCTTGATTTAGATCATCAAATTCCCTTTCTAATGCTCTAAGCTCATGACGAGAACAAAACTCCTTCATTATTAGAGCTCGAAGCTTTTCCCAAGTTTGAGCTAGTGCCACATCGGCACCCCTATCACGCATCACACCGTTCCACCATGTAAGAGCACGCTTCTCGAACACACTGGACGCAAACTCAACCTTACGCTCATTCGGACACTGAACATGTCTGAATGTACTTTCAAGGCTCTCGAACCATTGCAGGAGCTCAGTTGCTCGTTGAGACCCAGAAAACTTTAACGGTTTAGCCGAATAGAAAGTTTCGAAACTACACTGAGCATTGTTGTTGTTATTGTTGTTGTATAATTGATGGATCTGGGTTACTATGTTCGGAAGCACAGCAGCCATTTGCTGAGAGACAAGGGCTTTGATTTCTTCGTTGGTTAGAGGTTGTGCATCTCGTCGAGGAGGCATTATCTAAAAGAGGAAACATGAGAGAAAACAAGTGAGATGACATTGGGTAAGAATAGAATGTTACGATTATTGACAAAAATCATGGATGGTGGTCATTTGTTCGTGTCACGAAGCAAACAAACGACACACAGGGATTAACCAAAGTAAATGGGTTATAATAATGTATCGCGAAGACATGCTTTAGCCTATAAGTGGACACTCACCCCAAGAGTTCCCAGGTAAGATTGACTGGTCCGATTATGTGGATTTGTATGAACACTCTAGCCTTAGACAGAAAACTCGAGGTACAGGCACCCACCCTTCCATATTGCACGTGTTCACATTATCTAGACCCAAACTTTGACGAGAATTTGAAAACCTTGGAGGTTCAAAACCTTATAATAAATTACCTAAGAAGAGAGGATTGGTTTTCAAAAGCGGATTCGTAAATTGTGTTCTTGTTTTGGCTGTCACCTAAAGATAGGCGACGATATTATTTTAAGACTAAACACAAGATAACTTGTGTTAGGGTCCTAGGAAGGTTATATTGTAGGTCAAAGCATTACTAACAACCTAATTCCCTATAACCATTGGCCCTGATACCAACTTTTCTGTCACACCCCGACCACGTAAAACAACGAATCGTGGCTGAAACATCGGGGAGTGTCGTAACAGAATCATTGTTTCACAACCATGGATTAAATAGTTTCGATTTATTGAATTATTGAACTCATTGTTTTATTACAAATCAGATAAATATGAATATATTCCTTCAAGTTTTAAAGTTGCTAAGGCACGAGTCCGTCCTATATGTAGCATGCATCGACAATCATCATGTAGTAACACCTGAAACATATGTGAAAATAGCTACGTCAGCATAAAAATGCCTGTGAGTAACATAGGTTTTGATAAAGAGGTTTGTAGTATATACAAAAATATGCCTTGGTTTTGAGAAAGTCGGATAAGTAATACATATTAAAATAAGTTTTAGTTTCAAAATGGTTAAACCGATAGTGTTTTGGTCAAAAATCAAGCAATGATAATGCAACCAAACTTTCTGTTGTGAGGTATGATGCTTGAATCAATGAACAACACTAAGGATCACTCAGAAATGAAATGAATAAGTGACACAAAGATTTATACGAGGAAAAAGCCCTTGATCAATGAATGATCTCCGGCATAAAAAACCTCGGGTGATGGAAACTACCGATCACCAACTCAGATTAAACAAGAAATGTATTACAACTTTGGATGATAGCGAGCTAATTACAAGGATCACTATAGTGTAATGTGCAAAATAGTGTGTAATCGCCAAGTGAATTGTTAAGAGCTGGTGAGAGCAGTTGCAAGTGTGTGTGTTAAGCTAAAAATAGCCAAGTGTCTTCTATTTAGATCGCTATCCCTTTTAAAAATGGAAAATATCTAAGCTAACAAACATTCCGCAAATGGTGCAAGTCCTCCACGACCTCCACAACGTCCATTTCAGCCATGCACGTGCAGAATAAATATGGAATATGCTCCAAGAATATCGCCAAGACCAAGTCCAAGCTCGTACTCCTGCAAAACAACATTACATTCAAAGCAGACAATCGTTAGTATAAGGATCCTTACGATGATCCATGATCCTGATCCTGTAATACTTCTGAGGATCACCAATTCAAACAGAAGTGAGGATCACCAAACCCAACAGTAATTGAGGATCACTGATCATTGAGAAATCCTCCCCTAACAATTGCCCCCAAAATATAAGGAGTAAAAATGTAAATAACGAGTTATATTTTCTGTTCTTATCCGCAACGAATCAACGGATAACTAGTCGTTGTAGTCGGACTAGCCGTTACGAGCATGACGTCATTGAGGTGACTATCCTGCAAAATCATCATTATAAATTGAAGTTAGGGATAGGGATCAATTTGCATTTAAATTCAAGAGAGACTCCCTTTAAATCCACATTCGAAGATCAAGCAGGTATCTCTCTTCCTCTTCTCCCTTTACGTTTTCTTTCTCTGTTCATCTTCTTCTCTACCATCATGACCAAGATGATGCTAAGATCCTCTCCGGCTAAGGATCACACAAAAGACAGTCCTCTTAAGAGCCAGGGGATCATCAAAGATTCGGCGAAAGAAAGATGCTGCTTTACTGATCCACAGATAGACAGGATCCGACATTGCTTTCTAGCAAACACTGATTTCAAACCATTTGATCCCACCGTTCTCAGTGATTATATTTCCGAAACCTGGGTAGCTTTTCCGGTCACACCATTCACAAAAGGATACTCGTATCCTTTTCCAGACTTCACCCAATCCTTCTTCTCTCTCACCGGCATCTCCTACATTCAAGCGATGCCAATGATCTGGAGGGTCTTATATACCCTTGAAAGTATCATTGAACATGAAGGAATTGACCTGGGAATGTCGGAGTTTGCTGAGATGTATGACCTCGTTAGCCATGTATCCCACCGATATCTACTCAAACATAAGCCTGGTGAAGAACATCCCATCTTCAAAGCCACTAAGAATGACACTAACTGGAAATGGAGATTCTTCTTTGTCAGAAGGGATTCCATCCCTGATGGAAAGGATCTGCCTAGAAAATGGACCACCCATGGTAGGATAGAGGATCCTAAAAAGGATCACGTTATAACCTTGTCTTTGCTGAGGATCACTAACGTCCTTTTGTTTCTATTTTGCAGCTATTACTATCGCACACCTCATCACAACACCTGCAACACAGGAAAGGCTTGCCGCTTTCCGAAGACTTGATCCTGCAAGAAGGTCATTTAAAATAAATACCCAGGATTCTTAAGAAGTATCCTCAGGTTCTGTCACTATGTCGAGTAAGTATCCTGTTTATATGTAATTAAATGCTTAAATTGAAATGAAATAAGGATACTTATTTGTTTTGGATGTGTAGGCGCTGGAAAATCTTCAAGATCTGCCTCCAAATTCAGTGTCACTGACCTTGACACTGTCCGATCCTCAAAGAAGAAGCTTGCTGCCAGCCCAGCTGTCATGATCCCCAAGGCAACCACTTCAAAGGGAAGAGGTGGAAAGAAAAGGAAGACCTCTGAAGCTGACAATCTAGAAGGCTTGCCTCTGATCCGCCATCAGTTCCTCGAGTACTCTGCTGAGGTAAGTGTAGGATAGAATCGCGACCTGAATGAGTAGTTCGGAAGAGCTCTAGTCCGTTTCAGAGGCGGAAACTAAGAAACGGATGTAAAAACAGCTTGAATATCACTATAAACGTCTTGTGTATTGATTTACTATCGATTACAATCACAAGGAACACCGGCAGCACCTCGGTATCAATTCTGGAATTTGTTACAAATGAAATGACAACTATCCTATTTATACTCTCACTAGTTCGTTTGAAACCTACATGTCAGCTTCAAGCGGTCACACTCAAGCGATCAGACTTAATTCATTTCAAGCGATTGGGCTTTCAAGCGGTCACCCTTAATTGGACCTTTCAAGCGAACAACTTCAACATTACATAAATCTGATTTGTGAAATATCCTTTTGTCTCATGTGTAGTGATGCAATGATGATGTCATTTCCATGATGTCATCATCAAAGATGATGACATAATGCATGATCAGATCCGCAACGCAACCAAGACTCGATATAAGACGAAGACGACAGATGTATGCACCAACAGACTCCCCTCAGATGTTGACGAGTCTTAAGTGTCGAGTCTTCTCAATCTTCAGTCTTTATCAGTCTTTATCACTCTAACTTTCTTGAACTAATCTTTCAGGATCAAACTCCTAGCTCTTGCATCTTCAGACTTTCTTTCTCTAACAGACTCCCCATCAAGATGTGCTGGGATCATAGTCTGGCTTTTACAGGTTCAGGTATCGTAACCTGACTCACCTGCATATTCTCTACCCAAAACATAAGTTTCATTAAAGATAAGATATAACAAATTTAGAAACTTTGCTAATCACTTGAAGACACAACCCCGAATAGAAAGATTTATCATGTCAAATTCTGATGAACCACTTGAATATATATCATTTTCATTTTACACATCTTCAAACAAAACTTTCCCAAACATGTTCGTCATGTTTAGCACTCGGAATTTTGAAAATCAGCTTTTCAACATCAGCTGTCTAAAATCGTTTTGAATTTTTTTTTTCAAAATTTATGCTAAAAACACCGAAAATCCTTTTGGATTTTTTATATAACAAAAAATGAAATGCAGTAAAGAAATATTTACATACAATATTTTTGTGAGTTTGTGTAAGAGGATCATATCAGTTTCTGAGACATATCACCAACACCGTTAAGCTTTAAACATTTTAAGGTCTAAACGATTCACTTAGATTGTCAGTATACTGATCCACTTAAATTTTCACACAAAGTTCAACTGTTTCAAGATACGAGATTAATGTCTTAAGCACTTAAACTTATTCGCGTGTCCCACCTCAGAATATACTCCCGTATCCATATCCCAATATTCAGTCTTACAGGTGAGTATACCTAGATGATATCTGTAAGGGGTTAATTGCGAAACCGTGAGAGCTCAGGTCAGAACTTCCGTTCAGCAGAGAGATGACGGTTCGACTTTTGGTGGGTCCCCTTTAGAGGATCTTTTTTACAACAACATTGATTAGCAATTTTATTGTCTTATCATTTATGCTGAGGGCGGCGCTATATTTCAAGCAAGCATAAAGTATTCTCTGGGGACTAGGCCATTGCTTCCGCATTATCAGAAGTCCCGGGATAATACCCCAGATATCACTAAGCATAAAGACCTAGTATCTCAGAAAGAGGGGTCCTTCAAACAAGATTTCGGGGGTTACCCATATATCCGAGAGATGTTACCCACGAATTAAGCAAGTTTGAATTTAGGTTTATATCTCGTCACAATCTACTAAATGTGCAAAAACTACTGACACATCATCAGTGAGACCGTTTATCACATTTAACTTTCCATTTCTTTGGCATGCCGTGATCGTCCACTGATGTACTATCATTTCCTCTTTTATACAACAAAACTCATTTTTGAATTTTATCATGTTTTTGTATTTTTCAAATTTTCTAATGTTTTTGGATTTTCTGAAATTTATTACTCCCCCTAAAATGCAAACACATTTTAGGAAATTTGAAAATAAACTATACAATAAAGTGACAACTGATATCAAATCACTTCAAATCGCCATCCACTTGACATAAACAATCAGAACTCCCCCTTACAACAAACTATTTTCCCATTGTGATTTCAAAACACTTAAGTTTGTTTTAATCAAATGGTTTTTACGGAAAATAAGTTTTGTTGATTTTAAGAAAACATTTGTAGGTTAGGGGTTCATCACATTGTTCTCTAAAATACCACTTATAAGTATGGTCCAATCAAGTTCACTCACCAACTATAATCACTTGTAAATCAAAATATAACAATTTAAAGATATCACCTGTACTTTACCAACTTTACCACTTGTAGGATCATTTGCTAAGAAAGATGCCGATTCCTGCTCCACTTTTACCAACCTGGGAGCTCCGGCAAGTCAGGATTTTTAGTTTGGAAAAACTTTCCCCCAAGCCTGACCAGCATTGGGAGATTCTGGTACACACTTGTCCCACCAACATTTCGATTTGTAAAAATCTTTTGCAGTTTTAACCTTCCCATCAACCATATTACCAAAAATATGCTTGACTTTTCCATTGAAAGTCTTCTCAACATCAAATTCTCCCTTATCAGCGAAGAATTGATTTGAAATCTCTACCTTTCCCACTTTCTTCATCAAAATTTCCTTTGACAATGGAGGAAAATCCTCATCGTTCACCTCTGGAACGGAATTATCAACCTTTTTATCAATAGATGACTCCTCTGATTTTATGGAATCAGATTCATTGTCAGAACTACTTTCAGATTTTACAACCCATTTTTGTTTTGTTAAATCAACTCTTCTTTTGTAAAACCGTTTTGAACTTTCACCTTCTTTAGAAGTTGAATTTTCAAACACATTCGATTTCTCAGTTGGTTGATTCTTTTTATCAATAACTTTCTTGTTTGTTTCAAAGTGAGAAGAAACTCCCTGTTTAGAATAAATGGACTCTTGGCAGTTCCAAGCAATATGTCCAGTCTTTTGACACTTGAAACAGGTTCTTCTATCAACTTTCTGAGCAAACTTCTTCACATTTTTCTTCACTTCAGCAAGAAACTCTTGATTGGACTGTTTCCAGAATGGTTTCTTCTGCTCATCTTCAGCACTTCCTCCTGCAACAAATTTTGTTTTTGGTTTATAATTTTTCTCATTTTTATAATTTTCTGGAGGAATAAAACCAAGACCTTTCTTTTTGAAATTACCGTTGTAGTTTGGTTTCTTTCATTAACCATAACCAGAACTGTAACCCTTTTTCTTGTTCAATCTCTATTGAACTCTTGAAGTGTATTTTTTAGGTTTTTCAGCAAGATTTAAATCTTTTATTTCAGAAATATTAATTTATGTTAATTTGAAAACCTGTTTGATCATTTCAGTTTTGACACTTCTTATTGGAAATTCCTCATCAGAATATAATTTGTCTGAATCATTCAAAGTATAAGCCACTTTGATTGATCCGTCATTCAAATTAGATTTTGATAACAAGAATTCTTTATTGTAAACCCGTTTGTCTGTTGAACTTGGACTCTTTTCTGATGAACTCGATCTTTCAGACTTAGACTCCGGTTTTGACTCTTCATCCATATCCAACGCCTGATCGACAACTTTCTTTAATAACTCAGACTCATGATCAGTGTCAGACGCTGTGAATGTAACATCAATATTTTCTGGTAATTAATCAATGATTTTAGACTTTAACTTGATGTTGACCGCCTTTTTTAAACGTTCCTCGTTAGGATTCCTTGGAGAATAAGTTTCATGGATCGGGGGCGGACATCTGTTATACTTGACACTTTGTTTCTTACCAGTATCAGTATCTTCAGACTTTTTCTCCATGAATGCTTCAAGACCTGCAACAGTAGGATAAACACGATCAATCAAATAATCACAAGTAGTGTAACTCAACAATAATCGTTTAATCCTTTCACTCTCAATCTTCGCAAGTTCCACTTCTTTCTTCAACTTAGCACAATCTTCGATGTACTCATTGATGACGCTCTGCTTTGTCATTAATGTTGCACTCATCTTTTCCATTGCATTTTCGATTTCTGTATTCGTCTATTTCAGACGATCAACTGTGTTGTTGAGCACATCATATGACTCCTTTACATACTTCACATCGGACAACAAATCTTCTTTAATCTTCTCCAGATCAGCAATCTTCATGTTTTTCTCCTCACAAGCTTTGCAAGATTCTTCACATTTCAAACATGGTTTTTCAACTTCAACCATTTTTTCAACTATCTTTTCAACCTCGACAGTCTTTTCAACTTCAACGAGTTTCTCAATTTCAACAATTTTTTCTACTTCCACAATTTTTTCAACTTCGACTAGTTTTTCAACTTCAACTATTTTCTCCACCACTTTCTCCACTTCAACAACTTTCTCAACTACTTTCTCAATTACTTGATCAACATTTGCTTCTCCAGCTTCTGTCTTTGTCTTTTCATCAGTTTGCATTTTTGCTGCTTCTAGCTCTTTCCTCAATCTTTCCATCTTCTTCTGATACAGCATCTCCATTTTATCTGCAAAAAACAAATTAAAACTAGTAGGATCAATGCCTTTTCTAGCTCTGTTGAGATGTTCTTCCTCATCATCAGTATCAATATCACTTCCAAGATCTGGAAAAATCGGTACTCTTTTTGGTTTAGATTTGAATTCTTCTTCCATGTTTTGGTAAACTTTTTCACAATAACTAATTTTTCAAGCTAGCTGAGTTTGAAACGAACTGATTTAATGCGGACTGGTTCACCTCGTGAAATATCTGTAATCACCTGAATGATAAACGAACAAACAATCAGTTTAAACGTACCGAATACGTAAAAGTGTGTGTTGATGAAAACAATCTAAGACTCGTGTCGAAGATTTGCGGACTCGTTCCAATATTGTTGAAGCAAAGATCACTGAATGAATAGACCAGAACAAATAGTCCACGAGATATGGGCTTAGAATGAACTGGGCCGAGATTTACACAAAACAATGCGGACAAAACTATTTAATGAATACTGATTGGACCATTAATCAAGACTAACTTCATTGGACCTCAAACTAATAACATGGGCAGTACATGCAGTCTGGATATCCACAAATGTATTTATCCGACAATTCCAGAGACCTATTCTTATGCAATATAATCAGGCAATTTAAGCAATTTGATTGGGCCGATGCTCTTAGATTCACGTGATGGACCTTATTGTTTTAAATCTCGATATATGAAGCCGACAAGAGTTGATGTAATATTGAATGTGATTGGGCCGATTACTTTTGATGACTCTAATTGAACCGTAAACTCACATGCAAACATTTAATGACCAACATCCTTTTGATTCTTTTCATGTGCAACCTACTGATTTAAATTGATGACTATCCCTTTGAAAGTAATAATTGATTGAACCAAACAATCCACTTAACCGACTAGTGATGACAATATTGATATTATTCAATTGATGATCGGTGCAAAGATCACATGCACTCTGACACAAAACTTTTGATTTCTTTTCCCAAATACTAATGACCTGACAACCTCGTTTTACGTTTCACACAAATCGATACATTTTCAATCGGTTCACACAACACAATGCACGTTCAAGCGGCCACACAACTAATTTCAAGCGGACAGTCGTATTCAAGCGGTGTTTTCAAGCGAACAGTCGTTTTCAAGCGGTTTTTTTTTCAAGCGAACAGTCGTTCAAACGGTGTTTTCAAGTGACATACACGATGACATCAGCAAATGTCGAACAAATTTCAAGCGAACACATGATTTTAACCAGTTTTAAGTTGATTTTAACGCTGAAACTTTCCAGGATTTGTTAATACATGATTACGCACAAGATGTGTGAATTTGAGCCGATTTTAACCGTGAAATTTTTTTGAATTTTGAAGAAGAAAGTGTAGAAAACAGAAAATATGGTGAAAACAGGATGTTTTGGCAAGAACTCCTCGTCCTGAGCTCTGATACCACTTGTAGGATCGAATCGTGACCCGAACGAGTCGTTCGGAAGAGCTCTAGTCCATTTCAGAGGCGGAAACTAAGAAACGGATGTAAAAACAGCTTGAATATCACTATAAACGTCTCGTGTATTGATTTACTATCGATTACAATCACAAGGAACACCGGCAGCACCTCGGTATCAATTCTGGAATTTGTTACAAATGAAATGACAACTATCCTATTTATACTCTCACTAGTTCGCTTGAAACCTACATGTCAGCTTCAAGCGGTCACACTCAAGCGATCAGACTTATTCATTTCAAGCGATTGGGATTTCAAGCGTTCACCCTTAATTGGACCTTTCAAGCGAACAACTTCAACATTACATAAATCTGATTTGTGAAATATCCTTTTGTCTCATGTGTAGTGATGCAATGATGATGTCATTTCCATGAAGTCATCATCAAAGATGATGACATAATGCATGATCATATCCGCAACGCAACCAAGACTCGATATAAGACGAAGACGACAGATATATGCACCAACAGTAAGGATCACTGACTTTGCTTAATTATCCTGCCCACTTGAGGATCACGTGATTCTGAACTTTGCATTGTCTTCTTTGCAGAAATTTGCTGAAATCGAGGACTATGTTGGGAACATTGAAGAGATTGAGGAGAAATATTCTGACCTCCAAAAAGTGGCGGTGCTCAAGGATCACAAGATTGCCTCCCTCGAAAACGACCTCAATGATGCCAAAACTCAGGCGGTTGCAGCTCAGATCAATGTTGACTACGAGAAGCACGAGATCATGCAGGATGCCAAAGTCTCCGCTGCCATTGCCATGTACAAGACCAAGTTGCAGATGGCCCAAGACGCTCAGGATCCTAACTTTGACAGGAGCAACTTGGACATGGAGGGCTGGAAGGCTATGCTGGCTGAATTGGAGGATGAAGAAGAGGCTGATGAGGTTCTGGCAATCGAGGCTGGTGGCAGTGGCAAGGATCATGGTGGAGAAGCAAGTGGAGCTGGAGGAGATGGTGATGCAGCCAAGGTGTAAGCTGCATGGATGGGCGATGAAGGACATTTCTAGGCGTAGCCGGAGCCCATTTTTTTTAGAATTTGGTAGTTTATTTTGGTTATGGTGTTTTTGTTGAACAATGATGGGTTGTATCTTGAACAATAGTTACTACGTTAAAGGATCATGGATCCTTGAACAATAGGCAGGATAATGGGTGGTGGATGGATCCTCTGTTTGGGGGATGAAGCCACTCGTTATCCTTCCGTCTTTTATTTCCTGCACTACAAAGACCCGTAAACAATGGACACCCTTTGCCAAACCATGTGGACGGGCCACGTTTTGCTGGCAGAAACGTGGGTTGGCAATTTTGACAACCTTAAAGGGTTTACTGTTTTGTGAATAAAATAACTTTAACTTTTTGGCTATCTCCCGTGTTGCTATCCTTGTTAGTACTTTACTTTCCAATTGTTGTGATATTCATTTTGTCTAAACTTATCAAGTAAAGGAAAAATTTAATAAATATCCTCAAAAAGTTTAGGATATGATCAAGGATCATATATCCTATAGCCGATAAGTTCTGAAAAGTAATACAGTTTAAGGATCATAAGTTCAGTTGTCAAAGGATAAGGGTTACTCAAATGAATAATAAAATCAAAATAGTTAAGGATCATACCTGAGAATCCAAGTTAGGATCCTAACCTTTAACACTTATAATTAGGATAACCAAAAGACAAACCTTAGTAAAAGGTAAGGATCAAGGATCCTTGGTCGTTTATCTCCAAATACCTGAAATAGGATACAACTTGGGACTAAGCCAATTATAAGATAAGAGTTAGTAACTGGGGACAAGCCCAACAATTCTGGGGACAAGCCCAAAGGATAACTGGGGACAAGCCCAAAGGATAACTAGGGACAAGCCCAAAGGATAACTAGGGACAAGCCCAAAGGATCGTATGTAAACTGGAGTATGGCCCTCACTGGCGACTATCCAAACTTAGTGACATGAAAATGCCAAAACCTTTGCTAACGTGAAAACGTTAGAAACCTTAGGAACGGATGTATGGTACGTCTACCATTATACGTAGGATCCTGAATATAGCCAGTACACTGAAATTGTCAGCCCCTAAAGCGAGTACTGGTCCCATTGCCATGAACTATACCAGGATCATCGTGCGCGGACAGGCCCAAACTGGGGTCAAGCCCAAATAACTAGGGTCAAGCCCAAATAACTGGATACTTCTGTGGATATTCAATCCTTAGTTAAGGATACCTGAACCTTCAAAACTCAGAATCAAGTGAAAGGAGGATAAAGGACGCAGGATCCGTATCCCTATATTAGAGAGTAAAAGAATGAAATAGTTTGAGACTAGAATGTTACCAAAACGAGGATCGTCTGTTCTGTAAGGATCCTTCAAGGATACTCGTCATGTAAGGATCATGGATCCTTGTCACATGAAATATTTCTTCAAATGGACAACATTCCAAGCTCTTGGTAGCAAATCACCTTCCATTGTTAGCAATCGATATGCCCCCTTTCCTGCTTCAGCTTCAATCAAATAAGGGCCTTCCCATTTTGGTGCCAACTTTCCATCAGCAGGATTGGTGGTATTCTGAAATGCTTTCCTTAATACCATATCACCAACTTGGAATTTCCTGATCCTGACATTTTTGTTGTAGGCTCCAGGCATCCTTTGTTGATAACTAGCCATCCATATCCTTGCCAAATCCCTGATTTCTTCTATAGTATCCAAGTCTTGAACCAAGTTTTCAGCATTTTCTTCAGGATCACGAATGCTTGTTCTTGCTGTTGGAACCACCATCTTTGTAGGGATCACTGATTCTGCCCCAAATACCAAAGAAAATGGAGTTTGGCCAGTAGCATTCTTGGGAGTTGTCCTATCAGCCCAAAGCACATAAGGTAGTTCTTCTGCCCATTTTCCTTTCTTAGATCCAAGCTTCTTCTTCAAATTGTTGATGATGATCTTGTTGGATGGTTTTGCCTGACCATTAGCTTGTGGGTGGACTGGTGTTGATGTTATCATCTTAATCCCCCAGCTATCACAAAAGTTAGTAGTTCCGTTCCCAATAAATTGGGATCCATTATCACAAACAATTTCAGAAGGGATACCAAATCTAGCAATAATGTTTCTTTTAATAAAGGATATAACTTCCTTTTCTCTGACTTGAGCAAAGGCTTCAGTCTCTATCCACTTGGAGAAGTAATCAGTCATAGCAAGCATGAATACTTTTCCACCAGGTGCCTTAGCAAGCTTACCAACTATATTCATTCCCCACCTCATAAATGGCCAAGAAGAGGATATAGGATGCAAAAGTTCTGCTGGTTGGTGAAGGATATTACTGTGTCTCTGACAAGGATCACACTTCTTGGCGTACTCCACAGCATCCTTCTTCATAGTGGGCCGATAGTATCCTGTCCTCAAGATCCTTGAGAATAACGCCCTGCCCCAAGTGTGGTTTCCACAATCTCCTTCATGGAAATCCTTGAGGACTTCTTGGATTTCAGGATCCTCAATGCATCTTAGATATGGTCCTGCAAGAGATCGTTTATACAACATATTATTCAATATTGTAAATTAAGATACCTTAATTTTGAAAGCCCTAGGGTTTTCTCCTGTAGGAATCTCTCCATGTTGTATGTATCTCATGATTGGAAGGATCCATGATCCTGAATGAGATTGAGTATCATCACTAGGGATGATTGCAGAATCTTCTCCTATCTCCATAGCTACATGATCCTGGATAGCAGGGGTCAGGATATGGATAATAGGGATCTTGATATCCTCCAGGATCTTCAAGGATGATCCTAGATTGGCTAATGCATCAGCCTCTGCATTCTCTTCCCTTGGTACCTGTGTCAAACTAAAGGAAACAAAAGAGAGTGCCAATTCTTTGACTATCTCTAAATATTTGATTAGCTTTTCACCTTTAACAGCATAGGATCCATTAAAGTGATTAGTGATCAATAAAGAATCTACATGTACCTCAAGATACCTGATCCTCATATGCTTAGCAATTTGCAAACCAGCTATCAAGGCTTCATACTCAGCCTCAATGTTGTTAGTTTGAAATTCACAAGCTATGGAGTGGGGTATTATGTCCCCCTATGGCGATTTTAGTAGTATTCCAAGCCCTTTTCCTTTTACATTAGAGGCCCCATCAGTGAAGAGTATCCAAGGATCCTTAGTTTCTTCAAGCTGTTGGACTTCTAACTCAGCTTCCTTTTGCAAATCACTACTAAAATCTGCCACAAAGTCAGCTAAGGCTTGGGATTTTATGGCAGTCCTTGGTTCATATCTTATATCATATGCACTAAGCTTCACTGCCCACTTAGCCATCCTTCCTGACATTTTAGGTTTCCTGAGAACATTCTTAATTGGAAAATTAGTCTTAACAATAATGGCATGAGTTTCAAAATAATGTCTTAATTTAGTAGATGCCATTATTAATGCAAGGATAAGTTTCTCTAAGTGTGAATACCTGGATTCAGCATCAAGTAAACTCTTACTTACATAATAAACAGGATGTTGTGTACCTTGGTGATCCTTAATAAGGACCGCACTTACTGCTTTTGAGGATACTGCTAAGTATAAGGATAATACGTCCCCATTTTCTGGTTTCATCAAGGCAGGGGCTGAGGATAGGTAATCCTTAAGAGCTTTGAGGGCACTTTCATGCTTCTCAGTCCATTCAAATTTCTTGTTCTTCCTCAGGATGTCGTAAAATTCCTTGCACTTTTCTGAGGATTTTGATATGATTATGTTCAAGGCTGCGATCCTGCCTGGCAATCTTTGCACATCCTTAGCATTGGCAGGAGATTTGATATTCACAATAGCCTTAATTTGCTCTGGACTTGCTTCAATGCCCCTCTTTGTCACCATATAGCCTAAGAATTTACCTGCCTTAACACCAAAATGACACTTGGAAGGATTTAGTTTCATATTAAGTTTGTCAAGGATATTGAATGCTTCCTCCAAGTCTTTAAGGTGATCCTCAGCTTTCTTGGACTTAACCACCATGTCATCAATATAGACTTCCATAGTGTGTCCAATTTGTGCCTTGAATATCATATTGACCAGCCTTTGATAAGTAGCACCTGCATTCCTTAGTCCAAATGGCATAGCAATATAACAATATATACCCGTTGGGGTCATAAATGCTGTATCCTCTTGATCAGATGGTTCCATCTGAATTTGTTGAAATCCAGATGAAGCTTCCATCAAAGTCAACAACTCATGACCCGCGGTAGCATCCACCATGGAGTCAATGTTGGGTAATGGGAAAGGATCCTTGGGATATGCCTTGTTTAAATCAGTAAAATCGACACATACCCTCCACTTTCCATTTTTCTTTGAACAACAACCACATTGGCTAACCATCTTGGATACTTAACCTCTCTTATCATACCCGCCCGAAGTAGTTTATCTACCTCTTCCTGGATAATAGCATTCCTTTCAGGTGCAAACTTCCTCCTCTTTTGATGAATTGGCTTGAATGACCTGTCAAAGCCAAGTTTATGAGTGATTATATATTTAGATATACCTGTCATATCCTCATGTTTCCAGGCAATGGTAGTTTTCCTTCTCTTAAGGAAGGATACTAGCTCCTGTTCAATGTCGCTAAGGATCCCTGATCCTATGAAGATCTTGGATTCAGGATCATCAGGATCCATGAGGATTTCTTTCAAATCATGTTCTCTTGCCTCGAAGACATCTCTTGAAGGATACTTTAATTGCTATTGCTCCCTTGGTCTTGAGGCTGGCTTCATTGATGATGTATAACAGTTCTTAGCCTCTTGTTGATCACTCTCAATTTTCACCACTCCCCATGGACTTGGAAGCTTTAGACACTGATGATAGGTGGATGGGACTGCTTTCATATCATGTATCCATGGCCTGCCAAGGATAACATTACAACAAGATAAGCAATCTATAACACAAAATTTCTGATAAGAATGGAGTCCTTCAATATAAATAGGGAGTTTGATGTCCCCCAATGTGTTTTTGGTTTCCCCACTAAATCCCACAAGGACTGAGGATCTTGGGACAATATCTGACTCCGGGATATTCATTTTCTTGAGGACATCAAGCTGAATGATGTTCACAGAGCCTCCTCCATCGATTAGGATCCTGCGAACAAAGTGGTTAGAAATAAACAACGTAATTACAAGACCATCATGATGAGGATCCTGGACATCAACACGGTCATCCTCATCAAAAGTTATGATCTTATCCTTGGTGACGGTGGAGGTCCGGATGGGTCTATCCCCATTATCCATCTTGGTTTCCTTAGCATGTCTCTTGGCTGCTGAAAAGGAGGTACCACAGATGTCTGATCCACCGGATATGAAGTTTATAACTTGTGCATCTGCTGGAGGAGCAGGAGCCTTTTCCGGGATCCTTTCGGGATACTGGATCCTTGACTTCTTCCGTCCCAGAAGTTCCTTCAAATGCCCCTTGCTTAACAAGTAACCAATTTCCTTTCTAAGTGCAATACATTCTTCAGTGAGATGCCCGAAATCCTCATGATATGCACACCACTTGGACTTGTCCTTTGTAGCAGCTGGTTTATCACTTTTTCTCGGCCACCTAGCTTTCTCACCTAGATTCTTCATTGCAAGGATTAGTTCATTGTTATTAACAGAAAAACAGTATTCAGAAATAGGAGGATAATCCGCATCATCCTCGTCTTGTTCCACTGCATGCACATTCTGGTTATCAGATCTGTTGTAGGACTTTGATTTATTGTTCCTGAAGTAGGATCCTTGTTTCTCCTGTTTTGAGGATCCTGTCAATCTATCCTGGATCCTTTTGTCATCCTCTAGGCGGATGAACTTAAGGGCCCTGGTTCTTACTTCATCAAGATTCCTGCAAGGTGTCATAACAAGATCATCATAGAATAATGAATCCCTAAGCAATCCCATTTTAAAGGCTTCTACAGCCGTAGCAATATCCAAATTAGGAATATCTAAGGATTCTTTACTAAACTTAGTGATATAATCTCTAAGTGATTCATTTTGACCTTGTGTTACCCTATATAGATCACTAGTTAATCGTTCAAATTTTCTACTACAAGAGAATTGACTATTAAACAAATTAACTAGATTAGCAAATGAAGTAATAGAGTAAGGGGGAAGACTTAGCAGCCATTTAAGAGCAGATCCTGTGAGTGTGGATCCAAATCCCTTGCATAGACATGCTTCTTTTAACCTCTCAGGAATTGGATTGATTTCCATCCTCTCCCTGTATTGAGCTACATGCTCCTCTGGATCCGTTGAACCATCATAGAGCTTCATGGATGGTATCTGGAATCTTTTGGGTATCTCAGCATCACATAAGAGTGGTGCAAAATGAGATATCCTATGGCTACCATCTGCAATTTCAGGAATGGGTTTAACCACTCCTGGTACACTGGATATCATATCCTTAAGCTTCTGTAATTCCCTAGCCATAGCTTGATTGATTCCTGTGTCCTGCATGGAGCCATGGTTAGTGTTATAAGAATTATTAAAAGTATTACCTCCCAGAGGATTTGGAATTCCAGATGTGAATCCATATTGATAGGATTCCGGTATGATCAAAGGACCAGATGAAACAATGGTCTGCATTGGTATGAAGTCTCCTTGATGAACATCCGAACTTGGAGGCTGCATACTCTTTAAGGATCCTCGATCCTGAAAGATGTTGGATCCTTGAACCTGAAAGGATCCTGGAACCAGAGAGGATCCTTGGACCTGGGAGGATCTTGGAACCAGAGAGGATCCTTGGACCGGGAAGGATCCTTGGACCTGGGAGGATCCTTGAGGCTGAGAGGAGGATCCTTGAACCATGGAGGATCCTTGAACTGAGTGCATTCCCAAATATCCTCCTGAGCTGACGAAGGATCCCTGATGCTGGACAGAGGCTCTGGAAGGTTGAAGGTAAGATCCTTGAGCCTGAGTCATTGTTGTTGTTCCATAACTTCTTCCTGGCAATTCACCCAAGTATTGCACGTCCGGAGCTGCTGATTGCTGGGAAGTTATGACTGGAGTGTCGAAGTTCAGCAACCTAGGCATCAATGGGGAATGATCCTCCACCGATTTCTTCTGTTTCTTGATATCACCTATCTCCCTGAGGATCATTTCGTTGGTTTTATCCTGCTCTTGCATACGATCCCTCATCTGCAAAATCAGATTAAAAAGATCATTAGTAGTAGGATTAGTGGAAACAGAAGAAGTTGGTGGTTTTTGGAAAATGGGGGTTTGTCTCCTCGCAGCGTTATCAGCATTCTTCTGGGATCCAGAAGGTGGTGGAGGCAAAGGAGGAACGCCTTGTGAAGAACTGAATGATGGCATTAAACTTGAAGTGTTCTTCACTGAGGAAGCCATCTGCTTGGTTGTAGCGAACCGAAATGACCACGAAAATACGAATCTTCTTAGGAATGAAGCACCAATTGCCCCACGGTGGGCGCCAAACTGTTTTGGTCAAAAATCAAGCAATGATAATGCAACCAAACTTTCTGGTGTGAGGTATGATGCTTGAATCAATGAACAACAGTAAGGATCACTCAGAAATGAAATGAATAAGTGACACAAAGATTTATACGAGGAAAAAGCCCTTGATCAATGAATGATCTCCGGCATAAAAAACCTCGGGTGATGGAAACTACCGATCACCAACTCAGATTAAACAAGAAATGTATTACAACTTCGGATGATAGCGAGCTAATTACAAGGATCACTATAGTGTAATGTGCAAAAAAGTGTGTAATCGCCAAGTGAATTGTTAAGAGCTGGTGAGAGCAGTTGCGAGTGTGTGTGTTAAGCCAAAAATAGCCAAGTGTCTTCTATTTAGCTCGCTATCCCTTTTAAAAATGGAAAATATCTAAGCTAACCAACATTCCGTAAATGCTGCAAGTCCTCCACGACCTCCACAACGTCCATTTCAGCCATGCACGTGCGGAATAAATATGGAATATGCTCCAGGAATATCGCCAAGACCAAGTCCAAGCTCGTACTCCTGCAAAACAACATTACATTTAAAGCAGACAATCGTTAGTATAAGGATCCCTATGATGATCCGTGATCCTGATCCTGTAATACTTCTGAGAATCACCAATTCAAACAGAAGTGAGGATCACCAAACCCAACAGTAATTGAGGATCACTGATCATTGAGAAATCCTCCCCTAACAGATAGTATATCAAATATACTTTAGTTGTTAAAATAATAATTTTTGGTAGTACATCATAAGTATACTTTGGTTTAAGAATGAAAGCATCGGTAGTCTTATGGGTCATTTTCTGAGTATATATATCCTGACTAATATTCTGCTCTTGATTGTTTACTTGTGACCAGGATACCGGATCAGGATATTGGTAACATCCTGGTTCGATATCCTGGTATTAACATAATTGATCACGTGCAGATTAAGAGTAACAAGTCTCCAACGTTCGAGAAGACTTCTTCCCCCAAGACTCAGGCAAATCAGTTGGAATAGAGACGTTGATCCCGGAAGACCAGGACTACAACGGTTACTTGGGAATATTCGGAGCATCTCGGTTTATTAGGAAAGTTAGTTGTTTTCGATTAGCTATAAATAGTATGATCGGATCAAGTTAAGGCACTCACTTCATTCGCACACTTTACTCTCTAGTTACTAGCAATCACTACACACCAACACTTGTACTCAAATTATATTGTAACACCTAGTTGATCCGCATCATATCCTGCACTGTATCCTGATATTTGAAGCAATAGAAGAACAAGGCAGCTGCGATTGTCAGCTCCCGAGGTTTTATGCCGGCGATCTAGATTGATCAAGGGCTTTCCTCGTATATCTCGTGTCACCCCTTACATTTTTCGCTCATTGTTTGATCACTGATACAGCTCTATATCCCGAGCCGTATCCTGAAAACTGTTTTTACAAACAACTAAACCAGCATATTTTCAACACAAATTTCTAGCACACTACCTCACTTAACTAATTTGATCACTTAATTGCTTCGGTAATTTTTGACCAAAACAATTTGGCGCCCACCGTGGGGCAAGTGGTGCTATTTCTACTAAAAGTTTTTGTAAAATAGTTACTTGGTTTTCTATTCTCAAAACTTTTTGCTACATTGTTTTCAATGGCCTCGAGATCAAACATGAGCTCTTCCATCATGTCTGCTACAACCTCTGCAACAATTGGTTCGGTGCTTCCACCTCCTCCTCCAAGAATGCAAGCCTCTTCATAAGGAGCTGAAAGTCATATGGCTCGGGATGTTATCCCCGCTCCCAGTGCCCAGGGATCTGGTCCTGTTTTGGCTTCTAATGACGAAATTCTGAATTTGTTTGGTAGTGTACAGGAACAGATGAGGCAGCAGCAGGAAACTAATCAGATGCTGATGAGAGAGATACAACTCTTGAAATCAGGCCCAAGTAGGCCTGCTGAAGAAACTGTCACTCCCTTGCAACCCAGGGCTTTGAACTTCAGTTCTGCAGTTTACACTGAGGATAATCGTGGGAATATCGTGCCAAGTCATTCCCAGAATCATACTCCTGAGATACCCTCTTCAATAAGAGTATCAACTGTGAGAAGCTCAGGATATGCTTCAGGATATGGCCAGAATCCCCAGACTGGTAATGTACCTAATAATAATAAGACTCTTGCTACTAATGGTGTTGGATCTTTGCAGGATGCAGGTGTATCACATTGGCATTTTCCAGAGAACTCCAAAAGCTGAAAGACATGATATCCAGTGTGCCTGGGGTGGTCCAGCCGATTCCAGAAGTGTCCCAAGACAGTCATAGGATATCCCGGTTTGCGCATCCTATCTGTGATGCTGAAATCCCGAAAAGATTTCAAACCCCCAACATGAAACTCTATGACGGAACCACGGATCCTGAAGAGCATATCGCCTAGTATAGGGAAAGGATGGAGATCAACCCTATCCCTCCAGATCTCAAGGAAGCATGTCTCTGCAAGGGTTTTGGTTTTACCTTGACAGGATCAGCCTTAAAATGGCTGTTAAATGTTCCTCCTCACTCAATTACTTCATTTGCTCATTTGGTTAATTTATTTAATAGTCAGTTTTCTTGCAGCCGGAGTTTTGAGAAACTAACCAGTGATCTTTACAGGATAAATCAAGGGACTCAGGAATCCTTGAGGGATTATGTGAACAAGTTTAGTCGGGAATCCTTGGATATCCCACATCTTGATGTTGCAACAGCTGTGCAGGCTTTTAAGATAGGATTACAAAAAGATTCTCAGTTTTATAAGGATCTTGTAATGAATCCCTGCAGGAATCTCGACGAAGCTCGTAACAGGGCTTTGAGATATTTTCGCTTGGAGGACGATAAGAAGATGCAAGAGAGGATGAATTCCACCTCAACCTATAATTAACCAATAGGAAATCAGAATCCTCGTATAAACCATATCACTCTAAGCCATATGGCAGAAATGACAACAAGAAAGTGAATGTTGTTGAAGACGAGGATCCTGAAGAATATCTTGAATTATCTGAATATTGCTTTTCTGTTAACATACCTGAGTTAATGTATGCTATGCAGGGTTTAGGAGATAAAGCTAGGTGGCCTCGAAAGAATCACAAAAAGCCGATTGGAAGGATAAATCCAAATGGTGTGCCTTCCATGATGATTTCGGACATGTAACTGGGGATTGCATTGCTCTAAGAAAGGAAATAAGTTATCTTCTAAGCAAGGGATATCTGAAGGATCTCTTAGGAAGAAAGAAGAATAAGGGTCAGGATACTGAACGAGCAGCGTCACCTCCTGCCGATGCCAAGATAATCAACTTTATTTCAGGAGGATCCGGCATTTATAGGACTTCGTATTCTGTGGCCAAGAGACATGCAAGGGAAGCTAAGGCCGATCGGGGAGATAAGCCAGCCAGGATTACTACCCTCACAACTGATAAAGTGATCACTTTCGACAGTGATGACAGGGATACTGTCCAGGATCCTCACCATGATGCTCTCATAATAACATTATACGTGGCAAACCATTTTGTACGCAGGATATTGGTGGATAATGGCAGCTCCGTCAACATAATCCAACTAGAAACTTTGAAAAGAATGAATATCCGTTTGACTATCCTTTTTCATTTCCGTTTCTGAGGAAGCGCCCGTTGAAAATGACTCCGTTTCTTCATTTTCGTTTATGAAGATTTGTCGGTTGAGGAAATGAATATCCGTTTGACTATCCTTTTTCATTTCCGTTTCTGAGGAAGCACCCGTTGAAAATGACTCCGTTTGTTCATTTTCGTTTCTGAAGATTGTCCGTTGAGGAAATGAATCCCCGTTTGTTTATTCCTTCATTTCCGCTTCTGAAGAATACTCGTTGAGGAAAATGACTCCGTCTGTTCATTTTCATTTCTGAAGATTTTCCGTTGAGGAAATGAATCCCCGTTTGCTTATTCCTTCATTTCCGTTTCTGAAGAATACTCGTTGAGGAAAATGACTTCGTCTGTTCATTTTCGTTTCTGAAGATTGTCCGTTAAGGAAATGACAGGATTATGCCATGTATATCTGGTGGTTACTTGACACAAAGTCACAGATGGACTCCTACGAATAAATTTCGGGACGGAATTTCCTAAAGTAGGGGAGACTGTGACACCTGGGTCACTGCGACCATCAAACAAATGCCAAGCCAATGAAATATTGTATTTCATACTTGGAATCTGTATAAATATGTGTATCTTTTGAACATATCAACTCTTGTTCGATTTCAAGCTCTATATCGCTTTCTGGAGAGTTATAAGCAAACTGGTGCGTAAACGTGATCAGTTTAATGCGAAAAATACTCTGGAACATCAACATATACTTAACATAGCTTAAATAACCTTTACATAACTTAGAAATAAGTTTTGAAGGCTTTGGTATGGCAAAAACAAGTAAATTCGTCTACAAGGACTAAATTTGAAAAAATGCGAAAGTATGCCAATTTGAACTGTAACGAACATTCTGGAACATGACCATAAGTTAAACACACCTTAAATATCCTTTATATATCTTAGAAATAGGCTTTGAGGGGTTAGGTGTGCTAAAATAAACTTTTGGCTCATTCAGGGACTAAAAGTGTCAAAAAATGCTTAAGTTTGCACTTTCGCGCATAACTTACGTTCTGAATACATCCGGACATCCAAAAATTTATGTAAGCCCTAAAATATTTTATTTTAGTGTTTGGCATGAGAAAAATCCATTCGTCATGCAATTTGGATCGTTTTCCGCGCTTATGCGCATTCCGTCGTAATTAACCGAACAACGCGATCGTACGGCCAAACGAACCGACATCCGTGATGTTTTCAAGCATATTTCATGTTCCCTATGTCTTAACATCATTGTGGAGCTTGAAATTGGGTTTAACGGGTGTTAGAAGTGCCAAAACACGACGATACGCGCACAGGGGCCTGTTCTGCCATTTTCGAAAGTTTCAGGCCTGCAAGGTCCTTACGGACCTCAACATTCTGAGTGTTGAGGTCCGTAAGCATGGGTCAGATGCAGAAAATCGTTTTGCCTGCTGATTAACAGCCTCTAAACACTCCCCAAAGGGCAATGCCACATGTTAATCTCTTGTGGTGGGCAAAATGAGTTACCATAACATTCCAACACTTGTACGGATGAGATTCGATCACGTTATTCGAGAAACGATCTTAACGGCTCTCCGAAAACTATAAATACCCATCCATCCCCATTGCAAAACCCACTTGAAATCTGAGTTTTTCTCTAAGTGGTTGTGTTTATACACTTCCTACCTGAGATTCATTGGAAATCAATCTTGCGGGGACCCTTTGTAAGTGTTCCTTCGTTCTTTTATTGCTTTTCGAGTCCGAAAGTCAAACTTTGTTTGACTTTCTGCATTGACCAGTTTATGGTCGATGCGAAGTTCGTCTGAACTTCATAACGTGAGCGTGATCACGATGGTTATAGTCCTTAGTGACTATACCTACTGATTACCACGTTATCTAGGCTCAATGACGAGTCGTAGTTTCGGCCAAAATGCGCATTCTTGCGTATTTTGTAACCAAACTACTCTTGGGTATCAAAACCATTTGTTTTGATACCAAACCTGTTTTCTAAACTTAGTTAAGCATGTTTTAACATGCTTAGCTCGTCACTTTTAGTTTAGTGCTTATATAGGGTCGTAAGGTAAGCGATCTAAACAATCGCTTATGCTTTCGAACCCGACCCGTTTGGTCGATCATTAGGATCCGACCAAACACATTAGGTGACCATAGTATATAGGGAATAACCTTCCGAGGTTATACCTTATGGTCACGGCGTTTAGTTAGTTGTATGATAGGTAGTTTAAATGCCTTAAGTAAATTATCAAAATGCCCTTTTTACGCCAAAATTCATTTTAAGCATATGTAACATAAATTTTGGTATCTAAACTGATTTGGTAACAATATTAGACATGTTAAGGCATATTCTACTTGTCATAGGACTAGTTAGGCTTTCCGAACGCGTTTCACACGAACGACGCGTTAAAGTAGCATAAGCTACCTAAAAGGGTCGTAATGGGTCGTAAGCACTTAGGTTAGGTTTCATTTTAGTATGTAGGCTTTGTTAAACCATATTACACGAGTCTCTATACTCGTTTGGTTTACGAACCCTCATTCTATCTAAATCCTTCGATTTAGGTCCGGTTTATTAACATAGTTACCTATATTAGGTGCCGTTTGATATCTGTGATCTCTAGCATTGTTTGGTTGTTACTCAAGGACTACTAAGCAATCTCAAGTGAGTACATAGACCCCTCTTTTACTGTTTTCCAAACGTTTTAGGGTGGAACACATGTGCCTACTTGTTACTTTCATGCTTTCCATGTTTTCACATCATATACTTGTTATGATCATTAGTACATTTATAGTACATGTTTTACATTACATTTCTTGCTATGTATGCCCATTGTGTGCATACTTAGTACATCGTTTTACATTACATTTCATGCTATGTATGCCCATTGTGTGCATACTTAGTACATTGTTCTACATTGCATTTCTGTTGCATACGCTCATCCAGCATATGAACACATCATATTACATTTTGAACCGTTGTAACCATTTGACTATGTGAACCGTCGTAACCGTTTGATTATATGAACTGTTTGTAACTGTTGAACTGTGTGAACCTTTTGTATCTGTTGACATGATTTATATTTGACAATAGACATTGGACTATACATAAACATTTCTACAATTGTTAAACATTACATCTTGATGGTTTGGTTTGAGTAAGTGATTTAAGTAACGAGGTGTATGTAATATGATACAAGCACGGTGGATACTTCCTATATATAAGTGTTTGTATGGTATCACATATTGTAGCGTTATTTGAATCATTTCAATTTGAGACATATAACATTTTATACAAATAACATACTTGTCCAGTATCCGTTGGCAAGTCCCAGTCTTTAACCTGCACGTGATTAATTCGATATACCTCAGGATATCACCCAGGATGTTAGCAATATCCCCGTCCAGTATCCTGATCATAGATAAACAATAAAAAGCAGGATATTAGTCAGCATGCATACTCAGAAAATGGCCCATAACAATAACATTTTATACAAATAACATACTTTTCACAAGACATTGATTTACAAACAACTTATCTTATACAAACTCATTTTACATGGTTATTCATTTAACCATACATTATTCTCTTCTTTATACATATCATCTGATCTTATCGTTTTTCAAATGATTTACAAGACAAAGCAAATTACAAGGTTCATGACTAAACATTTTCTCAAACATAAGTCATGAATTATGTTTTCACAAAACCTATGTATCTCACAGGCATTTTTATGCTGACGTACCTATTTTCACATGTGTTTTCAGGAGATGATGCATAGGACTTATCAAGACATACTTAGGCGGACATGTGCCTTAGTGACTTAAAACGAGACAAGAACTAGTTAATTTATGTTATGTACTCTTTGGTTCTTGTTTAAAACAATGTAAACTTTCATGTTTGATTAATAAAACGAAACTTCAATTGCCATGGATTTGAAACAATTAATTCTGTTACAACACTCCCCGACGTTTCCGCCACGTTTTATATGTTCAATGTGGTCGGGGTGTGACAGAAAAGTTGGTATCAGAGCCAGTGGTTATAGGGAATTAGGTTATTAGTAATGCTTTGACCTAGACTATAACCTTCCTAGGACCCTAACGCGAGTTTACTTGCGTTTAGTCATAAAACAATACCGTCACCTATCCTTAGGTGACGACCACAACAAGAACATAAATTTCAAAACCGCTTTGAAAACTAATCATCTGTTCTAGGATGATTGATTACTAGGTTTTGAACCCTCTGTTATAAGGTTTTGAACCCCTTTGTATTTTCAAAACTCTCGTCAAAGTTTTGGGTCCTAAATAGTGTGGACACGTGCAAACTGGAAGAGTGAATGCCTGTACCCTGGGTTTTTTGTCTAAGGCTAGAGTGTTCGTACAAATCCACATAATCGGACCAGTCACTCTTACCTGGGAACTCTTGGGGTGAGTGTCCACTTATAGGCCAGCATGTCTTCGCGATACACTATGAGGATCTATTTGCTTTGATTCAACCTTTGTGTTGTTTGTTTGCTTCGTGGTTCAAACAAATGACCATCAATCATGATTATGGTCGGTAATTGTAACATCCTATTCTTACCCAATGCCATTTCATTTGTTTTCTTTCTTGTTTCTCTTTTAGAATGCCTCCTCGATGCGAAAACCAGATAGCGACTGCCGAACTGGCAGAAATCATTGCGCAACAAATGGCTGCTCAATTCCCAAACCTCTTTCCTCAATGGAACCAAGCCAACAACAACAACAATGGTCCATGCAATTTCAAGAGTTTTAACTCGGCTAAACCACTCCAGTTTAGTGGTTCTGAGGGAGCGACTGGGCTTCTTCAATGGTTCGAGAACATTGAGAATACTTTCCGCCACGTGCAGTGTCCTGACAATCGCAAGGTTGAGTTTTCTTCGAGTGTGTTCCAGAAGAGGGCCCTTACGTGGTGGAACGGGGTTATGAGAGATCGTGGTGCAGATGTTGCTCTAGCACAGACATGGGCTGAACTTAGGGCCCTTATGATGAGGGAATTCTGTCCTCGTCACGAGATCAGGGCCTTGGAAAGGGAATTTGATGATCTTACGCAAGATAGCGGTGAGCATAGAGCCTACACGGACCGTTATGAGGAGTTAAGTCTGTTATGCCCAAACATGGTCACGCCTTTGGATAAGGCAATCGAAAAGTACATTGATGGCCTCCCTGACTCAATACAAGACATTGTGACTGGTAGCAACCCTACTACAGTTAGACAGGCCATTGAGCTATCTGCAACCTTGACTGAATCAAATATCAGGAAAGGTAAACTTTTCCGAAAAGGTGACAAGAAACCGGTCGAGGAATCGAACCCAATCGAGGAATCAAAGACCATGGATGAATAGACTAGATCCCCTAAGAAGTCAAAGAAGCGAAAGGCTTCTCAGAACTTTCCCATGGTTACTCACAATGATCAAGCCGTCCCCAACCAACTAGCTCAACCCCCTGCTAGGAAGCCATACAATGGAACTGCACCCTTGTGCAACCAATGTAGCCTCCATCATTAGGCCAATGTAAAGTGCTGCAAATGCCAAACTTGTGGACTTATAGGCCATACAGCAAGAGTCTGCCCAGCTGCAGCTGCACCAAACCAAGCGGGCAACAATTCTGCTCAAGGTCATTTTCTACTAGGTTCTTGCTTCAACTGTGGCGAGATGGGTCATTTCCGAAGAAATTGCCCAAAGCTTGCTAATGCAAATCCAGCACAGGGATGAGCATCTGACTGACTAGAAGACAACATCATTTAGAAATAATCACGTCTTATGTATTATTTTCTTTTGTTGTCAAGGTCCAAGAAAGAGTTGTTATCGTTGTTTATAAATAAATCTTTTATTTACATTACAATGTATTTATTTGGTTGTATGTATAAACAACATATCTCTTACAATACCGACAATCAAGGAATCGTATTCCTTGTAAAGCAAACTATCCCCAAAATTTTCCCATCTTATGATCTCTTGTGTTTCCACGAAATTCCTAAGTACCCGTTTATTCTAAGGAAACGAAGTACAAGGCGCAAGTTACAACACGAGACGAATACCTAAAGTACCAATATAAATCCTTAATAAGGGTACTTAAGGATATTTCCGTAAATCCTAAAATTGTTGTGTTCTTTAATTCGAATATTACGTTTCTTTGAAAACAAAATCGAGTTTTGGGAGATCATCCTATCTTTTCAGATAGATCCCAGAGGACATTGAAGTCCAGCGACTGGTTTCCTGGTGTACTTTGAATATCCATATTCAATCACTAACAAGTTAATAACAAATTAATAACTGAGTTAAGCAACTATCTGATTATGTGCTTATGTGTTCCCTTTTATGTTTTTGGTTTAATCCAAGTTTTTGTTATCTAAAATCCTTAATAGACTTCTACGTTATAGTTAAGTCCCTTGGGTTATAAAGTACTACTCCATAATTAGACCCCTTGAGTGGTCTAGTTAAACAGATTGATCCAAAAATCTGGTTAGGAACATCATGTGATGATATAGCTGAAAGGGCTCCTTGGTGGCCTAATTAAAAAGATCATTTGTCGATCTAATTAAAAGGACCCTATGGTAGTCTAGTCACCCTCATCACAGGTTTGATTTTCTTCCCCTAAACATTACAAGACAAACTGTGCGGACTGTGCAAGGAATTACGCAATTATGGATGCATACATAATTATGGAATTTAGTGCACAGAAACCACAGCGAGTTTTGTCATGTGTCTAGAATTAACCCTATTCATTTCCGTTTCTGAGGAAGCACCCGTTGAAAATGACTCCGTTTGTTCATTTTCGTTTCTGAAGATTTGTCCATTGAGGAAATGAATATCCGTTTGACTATCCTTTTTCATTTCCGTTTCTGAGGAAGCATCCGTTGAAAATGACTCCGTTTGTTCATTTTCGTTTCTGAAGATTTGTCCGTTGAGGAAATGAATATCCGTTTGACTATCCTTTTTCATTTCCGTTTCTGAGGAAGCACCCGTTGAAAATGACTCTGTTTGTTCATTTTCGTTTCTGAAGATTTGTCCGTTGAGGAAATGAATATCCGTTTGACTATCCTTTTTCATTTCCGTTTCTGAGGAAGCACCCGTTGAAAATGACTCTGTTTGTTCATTTTCGTTTCTGAAGATTTGTCCGTTGAGGAAATGAATATCCGTTTGACTATCCTTTTTCATTTCCGTTTCTGAGGAAGCACCCGTTGAAAATGACTCCATTTGTTCATTTTCGTTTCTGAAGATTTGTCCGTTGAGGAAATGAATATCCGTTTGACTATCCTTTTTCATTTCCATTTCTGAGGAAGCACCCGTTGAAAATGACTCTGTTTGTTCATTTTCGTTTCTGAAGATTATCCGTTGAGGAAATGAATCCCCGTTTGTTTATTCCTTCATTTCCGCTTCTAAAGAATACTCGTTGAGGAAAATGACTCCGTCTGTTCATTTTCATTTATGAAGATTTTCCGTTGAGGAAATGAATCCCCGTTTGCTTATTCCTTCATTTCCGTTTCTGAAGAATACTCGTTGAGGAAAATGACTCCATCTGTTCATTTTCGTTTCTGAAGATTGTCCGTTAAGGAAATGACAGGATTATGCCATGTATATCTGGTGGTTACATGACACAAAGTCACAGATGGACTACTACGAATAAATTTCGGGATGAAATTTCCTAAAGTAGGGGAGACTGTGACACCTGGGTCACTGCGACCATCAAACAAATGCCAAGCCAATGAAATATTGTATTTCATACTTGGGATCTGTATAAATATGTGTATCTTTTGCACATATCAACTCTGGTTCGATTTCAAGCTCTATATCGCTTTCTGGAGAGTTATACGCAAACTGGTGCGTAAACGTAATCAGTTTAATGCGACAAATACTCCGGAACATCAACATATACTTAACATACCTTAAATAACATTTACATAACTTAGAAATAAGTTTTGAAGGCTTTGGTATGGCAAAAACAAGTAAATTCGTCTATAGGGACTAAATTTGACAAACTGCGAAAGTATGCCAATTTGAACTGTAACGAACATTCTGGAACATGACCATAAGTTAAACACACCTTAAATATCCTTTATATAGCTTAGAAATAGGCTTTGAGGTGTTAGGTGTGCTAAAATAAACTTTTGGCTCATTCAGGGACTAAAAGTGTCAAAAAGTGCATAAGTTTGCACTTTCGCGCATAACTTACGTTCTGAATACATCCGGACATCCAAAAATTTATGTAAGCACTAAAATATTTTATTTTAGTGTTTGGCATGAGAAAAATCCATTCGTCACGCAATTTGGATCGTTTTTCGCGCTTATGCGCATTCCGTCGTAATTAACCGAACAACGCGATCGAACATCCAAACGTATTTCAAGCGTATTTCATGTTACCTATGTCTTAACATCATTGTGGAGCTTGAAATTGGGTTTGAAGGGTGTTAGAAGTGCCAAAACACGACGATACGCGCACAGGGGCCTGTTCTGCCATTTTCGAAAGTTTCAGGCTTGCAAGGTCCTTACGGACCTCAACATTCTGAGTGTTGAGGTCCGTAAGCATGGGTCAGATGCAGAAAATCATTTTGCCTGCTGATTAACAGCCTCTAAACACTCCCCAATGGCCAATGCCACATGTCAATCTCTTGTGGTGGGCAAAATGAGTTACCATAACATTCCAACACTTGTACGGATGAGATTCGATCACGTTATTCGAGAAACGATCTTAACGGCTCTCCATAAACTATAAATACCCATCCATCCCCATTGTAAAACCCACTTGAAATCTAAGTTTTTCTCTAAGTGGTTGTGTTTATACACTTCCTACCTGAGGTTACTTGGAAATCAATCTTGCGGGGACCCTTTGTAAGTGTTCCTTCGTTCTTTTATTGCTTTTCGAGTCTGAAAGTCAAACTTTGTTTGACTTTCTGCATTGACCAGTTTATGGTCAATGCGAAGTTCGTTTGAACTTCATAACGTGAGCGTGATCACGATGGTTATAGTCCTTAGTGACTATACCTACTGATTACCACGTTATCTAGGCTCAATGACGAGTCGTAGTTTCGGCCAAAATGCGCATTCTTGCGTATTTTGTAACCAAACTACTCTTGGGTATCAAAACCGTTTGTTTTGATACCAAACCTGTTTTCTAAACTTAGTTAAGCATGTTTTAACATGCTTAGCTCGTCACTTTTAGTTTAGTGCTTATATAGGGTCGTAAGGTAAGCGATCTAAACAATCGCTTATGCTTTCGAACCCGACCCGTTTGGTCGATCATTAGGATCCGACCAAACTCATTAGGTGACCATATTATATAGGGAATAACCTTCTGAGGTTATACCTTATGGTCACGGCGTTTAGTTAGTTGTATGATAGGTAGTTTATATGCCTTAAAGTAAATTATCAAAATGCCCTTTTTACGCCAAAATTCATTTTAAGCATATGTAACATAACTTTTGGTATCTAAACTGATTTGGTAACAATATTAGACATGTTAAGGCATATTTTACTTGTCATAGGACTAGTTAGGCTTTCCAAACGCGTTTCACGCGAACGACGCGTTAAAGTAGCATAAGCTACCTAAACGGGTCGTAAGCACTTAGGTTAGGTTTCATTTTAGTATGTAGGCTTTGTTAAACCATATTACACGAGTCTCTATACTCGTTTGGTTTACGAACCCTCATTCTATCTAAATCCTCCGATTTAGGTCCGGTTTATTAACATAGTTACCTATATTAGGTGTCGTTTGATATCTGTGATCTCTAGCATTGTTTGGTTGTTACTCAAGGACTACTAAGCAATCTCAAGTGAGTACATAGACCCCTCTTTTACTGTTTTCCAAACGTTTTGGGGTGGAACACATGTGCCTACTTGTTACTTTCATGCTTTCCATGTTTTCACATCATATACTTGTTATGATCATTAGTACATTTATAGTACATGTTTTACATTACATTTCATGCTATGTATGCCCATTGTGTGCATACTTAGTACATCGTTTTACATTACATTTCATGCTATGTATGCCCATTGTGTGCATACTTAGTACATTGTTCTACATTGCATTTCTGTTGCATACGCTCATCCAGCATATGAACACATCATATTACATTTTGAACCGTTGTAACCATTTGACTATGTGAACCGTCGTAACCGTTTGATTATATGAACTGTTTGTAACTGTTGAACCGTGTGAACCTTTTGTATATGTTGACATGATTTACATTTGACAATAAACATTGGACTATACATAAACATTTCTACAATTGTTAAACATTACATCTTGATGGTTTGGTTTGAGTAAGTGATTTAAGTAACGAGGCGTATGTAATATGATACAAGCACGGTGGATACACCGTTGGTACTTCCTATATATAAGTGTTTGTATGGTATCACATATTGTAGCTGTTAGGGGAGGATTTCTTAATGACCCGTGATCCTCAATTATTATCCTGATTGGTGATCCTTACTTCTGTGTCAGTTAGTGATCCTCAGAAGTGCTTCAGGATCAGGATCATGGATCATCCTAAGGATCCTTATACTAATGATTGTCTACTATGATTTCGGTATTGTTTTGCAGGAGTACCAGCTTGGACTTAGTCTTGGTAACGTTCCTGGAGAATATTACACGTTTATTCCGCACGTGCTTGACCATGGTGAACGTTATGGAGATCGTGGGGGGAAGGCATGAATTGCAGATAGTTAGTTATTTAGATATTTTACTAAATTTAAAAGGGGTAGCGAGCTAATTAGACAACACTTGGCTATTTTTTGGCTACACACACTCGTACAACTACACTCACCAGCTCTCGGCAAAACACTTAGCATTTTTCATACGTTTCTACACGATACACTATAGTGATCCTTGTACTTAGCTCGCTATCATCCGAAGTTGTAAAAGGATTATTGTTCAATTTGAGTTGGTGATCGGTAGTTTCCATCACCCGAGGTTTTTTATGCCGGAGATCATTCATTGATCAAGGGCTTTTTCCTCGTATAAATCTTTGTGTCTACTGTGCAATTCATTTCATAGTGATCCTCATTATTGTTTACCAATTCAAGCATCATACCCCGTAACAGAGAGTTTGGTTGCATTATCCTCGTCTGATTTTTGACCAAAACAGTTTGGCGCCCACAGTGGGGCAATTGGTGCTTCATTCCTAAGAAATTCTCATTTTTGTGATCATTTCGGTTCATTACATCCAAGCAGATGGCTTCATCATGAAAGAACACCTCCAGTGCGATGTCTGCAGTCAATTCATCCCAGGGCATTCCACCTTTGCCTCCACCACCTTCTGGACCTCAGAAAAATGCCGAGAAGAAACCAACTCCCATTTTCTCAAAACCTCTAACTTCTTCTGCTTCTTATACTCCTACTACTAGTGACTTGTTTACTCTGATTTTGCAGATGAAGGAGCATATACAGCAGCAGGATAAGACCAATGAAAGGATTCTTAGATAAATTGGAGACATCAAGAAACAGAAGAGATCGGCAGAGGATCATTCCCCACTGATGCCCAGATCTTTGAATTTCGATACTCCGGTTATAACTTCTCAGCCTTCAGCGGTTCCAGACGTTCCATATATGGGAGGGCCAAAAGGAGTGCATTACGGGTCATCAGCAATGACTCAGGCTTCAGGGTCATACTTCCAACCAGCAGGATCCCATCCTCAGCATATAGGATCCTTTGTAAGCTCAGGAGGATACTCAGGAGCGCAGCAGATTCAGGGATTCTGGCCGTTTCAAGGATCCTCCCAGGTTCAAGGATCCTCCTATGTTCCAGGATCCTCCAGGTTCAAGGATCCTCCTATGTTCCAGGATCCTCCCAGGTTCAAGGATCCTCCTATGTTCCAGGATCCTCCCAGGTTCAAGGATCTTCCTACGTCCCAGGATCCTCCCAGGTCCAAGGATCCTCTCAGTTTCATGGATCTTTCCAGATTCCGAGATCCTTAAGGAGTTTGCAATCAGGGAGTTCCGATATCCATCAGGGAGATTTTATTCCAATGCAGACCATTGCTTCTACTTGTCCATCGGTCATTCCAGAGCCCAACAATATGGATTCACATCCGCTCTTCCTAATTTGAATCCAATGGGAGGTAACACTTTCAATAATTCTTATACCACTAACCATGGCCTTATGCAGGATACAGGTATCAATCATGCCATGGCCAGAGAATTGCAAAAGTTAAAGGATATGATATCAAGTGTCCCAGGAGTGGTCAAGCCTATCCCGGAAATTGCAGATGGGAGCAACAAGATATCTCGTTTTGCACCACCAATCTGTGATGCTGAGATACCTAAGAGGTTCCACGTGCCTACCATGAAGTTGTATGACGGTTCAACAGATCCTGAAGAACACATAGCACAGTATAGGGAAAGGATGGAGATCAATCCCATCCCAGAAATGTTAAAGGAAGCATGTCTGTGCAAGGGATTTGGATCCACTCTCACTGGATCGGCTCTTAAATGGCTGCTAAGTCTTCCCCCTTACTCTATTACCTCATTTGCTAATCTAGTTAATCTATTTAATAACCAGTTTTCTTGTATTAGAAAATTTGAGCGTTTAACTAGTGATCTGTATAGGATAACCCAAGGCCATAATGAATCATTAAGGGATTATATCACTAAATTTAGTAAAGAATCCTTAGATATCCCTAACCTGGATATAGCTACGGCTGTTGAAGCCTTTAAAATGGGATTGCTTAGGGATTCATTATTCTATGATGATCTTGTTATGACACCATGCAGGAATCTAGATGAGGTAAGAACCCGGGCCCTTATATTCATCCAGCTAGAGGATGACAAAAGGATCCAGGAGAGGTTAGCAGGATCCTCGAAGCAAGAGAAGCAAGGATCCTCATTCAAGAACAACAAGTTCAGATCCTATAACAAATCTGATAACCAGAATGTGCATGCTGTTGAACAAGAAGAGGATGATGAGGATTATCCTCCAATTTCCGAATATTGCTTTTCTGTTGACAACAATGAACTAATCCTTGCGATGCAGAACATAGGTGATAAAGCTAGGTGGCCCAGGAAAAATGACAGACCAGCTGCAACTAAAGATAAGTCAAAGTGGTGCGCATATCACGAAGATTTTGGGCATCTCATAGAAGAATGCATCGCATTGAGAAAAGAAATTGGATACTTGTTGAGCAAGTGGCACTTGAAAGAATTATTGGGGAGAAAGAAGTCAAGGACTCAGGATCCTGAAAGGATCCCAGAGAAAGCTCCAGCCCCTCCAGCAGATGCACAAGTTATAAACTTTATTTCAGTAGGATCAGACATTTGTGGAACATCCATCTCTGCAGCTAAAAGACATGCAAAGGAAACCAAGATGGATAATGGAGATAGACCCATTCGAACATCCAGTGTCTCTGAAGGAAAAGTTATAACTTTTGATGAGGATGATCGTGTTGACATTCAGGATCCTCATCACGATGGTTTGGTTATCACTCTTTTTATTTCTAACCATTTTGTTCGCAGGATCCTTATAGACGGAGGAAGCTCTGTGAACATTATCCAGCTTGATGTCCTCAAGAAGATGAATATTCCTGAATCCGATATCATACCAAGATCCTCTGTGCTCGTGGGATTCAGTGGCGAGACTAAGAATACTCTGGGGGACATTAAACTCCCAATCTATATCGAAGGCCTACATTCTTATAAAAATTTTTATGTTATTGACTGTTTATCTTGTTGTAATGTTATCCTTGGCAGGCCTTGGATACATGACATGAAGGCAGTCCCATCCACTTATCATCAATGTGTGAAGCTTCCTAGTCCTTGGGGAATAGTGAAGATTGATAGTGATCAACAAGAAGCTAAGAACTGCTACACCTCATCAATGAAACCAGCCTCAAAGTCAAGGGAGCAATAGCAATTAAAGCATCCTCCAAGGGATATCATGGAGGCAAGAGAACAGGATGTAGTAGAAATCCTTATGGATCCCGATGATCCTGAATCTAAAGTTTATATAGGATCAGGGATCCTTGGCGAAATAAAGGAAGACCTCATATCCTTCCTCAAAAGGAGAAAGACTACCTTTGCATGGAAACACGAAGACATGACATGTATATCTAAAGATATAATCACTCACAAACTTGGCATTGATAGGTCCTTCAGACCAATTCATCAAAAGAGGAGGAAATTTGCACCAGAAAGAAATGCCATTATCCAGGAGGAGGTAGAGAAATTACTCCGAGCAGGTATGATTAGAGAGGTCAAATATCCAAGATGGTTGGCCAATGTGGTTGTTGTTCAAAAGAAAAACGGAAAGTGGAGGGTATGTGTCGATTTCACTGATTTAAATAAGGCATGTCCCAAGGATCCTTTCCCGTTACCCCACATTGACTCCATGGTGGATGCAACTGCAGGTCATGAACTGTTAACTTTTATGGATGCTTCATCTGGATTTCAACAAATTCAGATGGAACCATCCGATCAAGAGGATACAGCCTTTATGACTCCAACTGGTATATACTGTTATATTGCTATGCCATTTGGACTAAGAAATGCAGGTGCAACTTATCAAAGGCTAGTGAATATGATGTTCAAGGATCAGATTGGACAAACTATGGAGGTTTACATAGACGATATGGTGGTAAAATCAAAAAAGGCTGAGGATCACCTAAGAGACTTGGAGGAAGCATTCAATATCCTTGACAAATATAACATGAAACTTAATCCTTCAAAATGTCACTTTGGTGTTAAAGCAAGTAAATTCTTAGGATATATGGTGACAAAGAGAGGCATTAAAGCCAGTCCAGAACAAATCAAAGCCATAGTGAACATCAAGTCCCCTGCTAATGCTAAGGATGTTCAGAGGTTAATAGGCAGGATTGCAGCTTTAAACAGATTCATATCCAAATCCTCAGAAAAGTGCAAGGAATTCTATGATATCCTAAGGAAGAACAAGAAATTCGAGTGGACTGAGAAGCATGAAAGTGCCTTAAGAGCTCTTAAGGATTACCTATCCTCGGCCCCGGCCTTGATGAAACCAGAAAAAGGAGATGTGTTATCCTTATATCTTGCGGTATCCTCAAAAGCAGTAAGTGCCGTCCTTGTTAAGGATCACGAAGGTACACAACATCCTGTCGATTATGTAAGTAAGAGTTTACTTGATGCTGAATCCAGGTATTCACACTTAGAAAAACTTATCCTTGCATTAATTATGGCATCTACTAAATTGAGACATTATTTTGAAACTCATGCCATTATTGTCAAAACTAATTTTCCAATTAAGAATGTCCTCAGGAAACCTGAAATGTCAGGAAGGATGGCTAAGTGGGCAGTGAAGCTTAGTGCATATGATATAAGATATGAGCCCAGGACAGCCATTAAATCCCAAGCATTAGCTGACTTTGTGGCAGATTTCAGTAGTGATTTGCAAAAGGAAGCTGAATTAGAAGTCCAGCAGCTAGAGGAGACCAAGGATCCTTGGATACTCTATACTGATGGATCCTCAAATGTCAAAGGAACAGGGCTTGGAATACTACTAAAATCGCCACAGGGGGACATAATACCCCACTCTATAGCTTGTGAGTTTCAAACTACTAACAATGAGGCTGAATATGAAGCCTTGATAGCTGGTTTGCAAATTGCTAAGCATATGAGGATCAGGTATCTTGAGGTACATGTAGATTCTTTGTTAATCACTAATCACTTTAAAGGATCCTATGCTGTTAAAGGCGAAAAGCTAACCAAATATTTGGAGATAGTCAAAGAATTGGCACTCTCTTTTGTTTCCTTTAGTTTGACACAGGTACGAAGGGAAGAAAATGCAGAAGCTGATGCATTGGCTAATCTAGGATCATCTTTGAAGATCCTGGAGGATATAAGTATCCCCATTATCCATATCCTGGCTCCTGCCATCGAGGATCATGTGGCTATGGAAATAGGAGAGGATTCGACAATTATCCCTAGTGAGGATACTCAAACTCATTCAGGATCATGGATCCTCCCAATCATGAGATACTTACAACATGGAGAGATTCCTACAGGAGAAAACCCTAGGGCCTTCAAAATTAAGGTATCTCAATTCACAATTTTAAATAATATGTTGTATAAACGATCTCTTGCAGGACCATATTTAAGATGCATTGAGGATCCTGAAATCCAAGAAGTTTTAAAAGACTTCCATGAAGGAGATTGTGGAAACCACACTGGGGAAAGGGCATTATTCTCAAGGATCCTGAGGACAGGATACTATTGGCCAACCATGAAGAGAGATGCTGTGGAGTATGCTAAGAAATGTGATCCTTGTTATTAGGGGTGGATTTCTAAATGACCAGTGATCCTTATTTACTGTTGGATTTAGTGATCCTCAATTCTGTCTGAAGCAGTGATCCTCATAAGTGTTGCAGGATCAGGATCATGGATCACTTCAAGGATCCCTGTACTAACGATTGTCTACTTTGAATTCATAAATGTTTTGCAGGAATATCAACTTGGACTTAGTCTTGGCGACATTCCTGGAGAATATTCTCAGTCTATTCCGCACGTGCTTGGTCAGAAATGGACGTTGTGGAGTCGTGGAGGACTTGCACCATTTGCGGAATGTTAGTTAGGCTAAATATTTTCTAATTTAAAGGGGGTGGCGAGCTAATTTAGAAACACTTGGCTATTTTTGGCTACACACACACTCATATAACCGCTCTCATCAGCTCTCGACAAAACACTTAGCATTTTTTATACATTTCTACACGATAGACTATAGTGATCCTTGTACTTAGCTCGCTATCATCCGAAGTTGTAACAGATTGTTTGTTTAATTTAAGTTGGTGATCGGTAGTTTCCATCACCCGGGGTTTTTTGTGCCAGAGATCAACTCTTGATCAAGGGCTTTTTCCCCGTATAAATCTCCGTGTCATTGGTTCATCATACTTCATAGTGATCCTTATTATTGTTCATCAATTCAAGCATCATACCTCACAACAGAAAGTTTGGTTACATTGTCATTGCTTGATTTTTGACCAAAACAGTTTGGCGCCCACCGTGGGGCAATTGGTGCTTCATTCTTTGAAAAATTCGTGTTTTCGTGGTTATTTCGGGTTGCTACAACCAAACAGATGGCTTCCTCAGTGAAGAATACTTCAAGTTTGATGCCCTCATTCAGTTCCTCACAAGGCATTCCTCCTTTACCTCCACCACCTTCTGGATCTGGAAGAATGCTGAGAATGCTGCGAAGAAACCAACTCCTATTTTCCAAAAACCACCTACTTCTTCTGTTTCAACTAATCCTACTACTAATGATCTTTATACCCTGATTTTGCAGATGAGGAATCATGCACAAGAGTAGGATAAGACCAACGAAAGGATCCTCCGGGAGATCGATGAAATCAAGAAACAGAAGAAATCGGTGGAGGATCACTCCCCTCTGATGCCGAGGTCGCTGAACTTCGACACTCCGGTCATAACTTCACAATACTCAGCAGTTCCGGACGTGCAATACTTGGGTGAACTATCAGGAAGGCGTTACGGGACAACAACAATGAGTCAGGCATTTGGCTCTTAGTTCAAGCCTCAAGGATCCTCTTCTCAACCATTAGGATCCTCCTCTCAGCAACAGGGATACTTCACGACAAGAGGATATGTGGGAATGCATGCAGTACAAGGATCCTCCCAGGTCCAAGGATCCTCCCAAGTCCAAGGATCCTCCCAGGTCCAAGGGTCCTCCCATGTCTAAAGATCCTCCCAGATCCCAGGATCCTCCTTGGTCCCAGGATCCTCTTTGGTCCCAGGATTCCCCCTTGTTCAAGGATCCTCCCTGGTCCCAGGATCCTTTCAGGTTCAAGGATCATCTCAATTCCAAGGATCCAACCCCCTTCAAAATCAAGGATCCTCAAGAAATATGCAACCTCAGAACTCAGACGTCCATCAAGGAGACTTCATACCAATGCAAACCATTGCCTCCTCTGGTCCTTCAATCATGCCAGAGTCTCGACAAGATGGATTCACATCCGCAAATCCAAACTTGAATCCTGTGGGAGGTAACACTTTTAATAATTTATATAACACTAACCATGGCTTTATGCAGGATACATGTATTAATCATGCCATGGCTAGAGAGGTACAGAAGCTTAAGGATATGATATCCAGTGTACCAGGAGTGGTTAAACCCATTCCTGAGATTGCGGATGGTAGCCATAGGATATCTCGTTTTGCACCACCTTTGTGTGATGCTGAGATACCTAAAAGATTCCAAATACCATCAATGAAGCTATATGATGGTTCAACGGATCCAGAAGAGCATGTAGCTCAATACAGGGAGAGGATAGAGATCAATCTAATTCCTGAAGGTTGAAAGAAGCATGTCTATGCAAGGGATTTGGATCCACACTTACAGGATCTGCTCTTAAATGGCTGCTAAGTCTTCCCCCTTACTCTATTACTTCATTTGCTAATTTAGTTAACTTGTTCAATAGTCAATTCTCTTGTAGCAGAAAATTTGAACGATTAACTAGTGATCTATATAGGGTAATACAAGGCCAAAATGAATCACTTAGAGATTATATCACTAAGTTTAGTAAAGAATCCTTAGATATTCCTAATTTGGATATTGATACGGCTGTAGAAGCCTTTAAAATGGGGTTGCTTAGGGATTCATTATTCTATGATGATCTTGTTATGACACCTTGCATGAATCTTGATGAAGTAAGGACTAGGGCCCTTAGGTTCATCCTCCTAGAGGATGACAAAAGGATCCAGGACAGGTTGGCAGGATCCTCAAAACAGGATAAACAAGGATCCTACTTCAGGAACAACAAATCCAAGTCCTACAACAGATCTGATAACCAGAATGTGCATGCAGTGGAACAAGAAGAGGATGATGAGGATTATCCTCCTATTTCTGAATATTGTTTTTCAGTTGATAACAATGAACTAATCCTTGCAATGCAGAATCTAGGTGAGAAAGCTAGGTGGCCGAGGAAGAGTGATAAACCAGCTGCTACAAAGGATAAATCCAAGTGGTGTGCATATCATGAGGATTTTGGGCATCTCACTGAAGAGTGTATTGCACTTAGAAAGGAAATTGGTTACTTGTTAAGCAAGGGGCATTTAAAGGAACTCTTGGGACGAAAGAAGTCAAGGACACAGGATCCTGAAAGGATCCCGGAAAGGGCTCCTGCCCCTCCAGCAGATGCACAAGTCATAAATTTCATATCTGGTGGATCAGACATTTGTGGTACATCTTTCTCAGCAGCAAAAAGACACGCTAAGGAGACCAAGATGGATAATGGAGACAGACCCGTCCGGACCTCCGTTGTCACCCAGGATAAAGTCATTACTTTTGATGAGGATGATCGTGTTGACATCCAGGATCCTCATCATGACGGTCTTGAAATTACATTGTTTATATCTAACCACTTTGTTCGCAGGATCCTTATAGATGGAGGAAGCTCTGTGAACATCATTCAGCTGGATGTTCTCAAGAAAATGAATATCCCAGAGTTCGATATTATCCCAAGATCCTCAGTACTTGTGGGATTCAGTGGGGAAACAAAGAATACATTGGGGGACATCAAACTCCCAATCTATATTGAAGGATTGCATTCTTATCAAAAGTTTTGTGTTATTGATTGCTTATCGTGTTGTAACGTTATCCTTGGCAGGCCATGGATACATGATATGAAGGCAGTCCCATCCACCTATCATCAGTGTGTAAAGCTTCCAAGTCCATGGGGAGTGGTGAAAATTGAGAGTGATCAACAGGAGGCTAAGAACTGCTATACCTCATCAATGAAACCAGCCTCAAGACCAAGGGAGCAATAGCAATTAAAGTATCCTTCAAGAGATGTCTTGGAGGCAAGAGAACAAGATTTGAAAGAAATCCTCATGGATCCTGATGATCCTGAATCCAAGATCTTCATAGGGTCAGGGATCCTTAGCGATATTGAATGGGAGCTAGTATCCTTTCTCAAAAGAAGGAAAACCACCTTTGCCTGGAAACATGAAGACATGACAGGTATATCTAAGGATATAATTACTCACAAACTTGGCATTGACAGGTCATTCAAGCCAATTCATCAAAAGAGGAGGAAGTTTGCACCTGAAAGAAATGCTATTATCCAGGAAGAGGTAGATAAGCTACTTCGAGCAGGTATGATTAGAGAGGTTAAGTACCCAAGATGGTTAGCCAATGTGGTTGTTGTTCAAAAGAAAAATGGAAAGTGGAGGGTATGTGTCGATTTTATGGATTTAAACAAGGCATGTCCCAAGGATCCATTCCCATTACCCCACATTGACTCCATGGTGAATGCTACCGCGGGTCATGAGTTGTTAACTTTTATGGATGCTTCATCTGGATTTCAACAAATTCAGATGGAACCATCCGATCAAGAGGATACAGCCTTTATGACCCCAACTGGTATATATTGTTATATTGCTATGCCATTTGGATTAAGGAATGCAGGTGCTACTTATCAAAGGCTAGTCAATATGATGTTCAAGGACCAAATTGGACACACTATGGAAGTCTATATTGATGACATGGTGGTTAAGTCCAAAAGAGCTGAGGATCACCTTAAAGACTTGGAGGAAGCATTCAATATCCTTGATAAGTATAATATGAAACTTAATCAGTCTAAGTGTAATTTTGGTGTAAAGGCAGGTAAATTCTTAGGATATATGGTGACAAAGAGGGGCATTGAAGCAAGTCCAGAGCAAATTAAGGCTATTGTGAATATCAAATCTCATGCCAATGCTAAGGATGTGCAAAGGTTGACTGGCAGGATCGCAGCCTTGAACAGATTCATATCTAAATCCTCAGAAAAGTGCAAGGAGTTCTATGCCATCCTGAGAAAGAACAAGAAATTTGAATGGACTGAGAAGCATGAAAGTGCCCTTAAAGCTCTTAAGGATTACCTATCCTCAGGCCCAGCCTTGATGAAACCAGAAAAGGGAGATGTGTTATCCTTATACTTGGCGGTATCCTCAAAAGCAGTAAGTGCAGTCCTTGTTAAGGATCACCAAGGTACACAACATCCTGTTTATTATGTAAGTAAGAGCTTACTTGATGCTGAATCCAGGTATTTACATTTAGAAAAACTTATCCTTGCATTAATTATGGCATCTACTAAATTGAGACATTATTTTGAGACTCGTGCCATTATTGTTAAAACTAATTTCCCAATTAAGAATGTTCTTAGGAAACCTGAAATATCAGGAAGGATGGCTAAGTGGGCAGTGAAGTTGAGTGCATATGATATAAGATATGAGCCTAGGACAGCCATTAAATCCCAAGCATTAGCTGACTTTGTGGCAGATTTCAGTAGTGATTTGCAAAAGGAAGCTGAACTAGAAGTCCAACAGCTTGAAGAAACCAAGGATCCTTGGATACTGTTTACTGATGGATCCTCCAATGTAAATGGAACAGGGCTTGGAATACTACTAAAATCGCCACAGGGGGACATAATACCCCACTCCATAGCTTGTGAATTTCAAACTACCAACAATGAGGCTGAGTATGATGCCTTGATAGCTGGTTTGCAAATTGCAAAGCACACGAGCATCAGGTATCTTGAGGTACATGTAGATTCTTTATTGATCGCTAATCACTTTAATGGATCCTATGCTGTTAAAGGTGAAAAGCTAATCAAATATTTGGAGATAGTCAAAGAATTGGCACTCTCTTTTGTATCCTTTAGTTTGACACAGGTACCAAGGGAAGAGAATGCAGAAGCTGATGCATTAGCCAATCTAGGATCATCTTTGAAGATTCCTGAGGATATTGAGATCCCTATTATCCATATCCTGACCCCTGCTATCAAGGATCATGTAGCTATGGAGATAGGAGAAGATTCTGCAATCATCCCTAGTGATGATACCCAATCTCATTCAAGATCATGGATACTCCCAATCATGAAATACATACAATATGGAGAAATTCCTACAGGAGAAAACCCAAGGGCTTTCAAAATTAAGGTATCTCAATTTACAATATAAAATAATATATTGTATAAACGATCTCTTGTAGGACCATATTTAAGATGCATTGAGGATCCTGAAATTCAAGAAGTCCTAAAGGATTTCCATGAAGGAGATTGTGGAAACCACACTGGGGGCGGGGCATTATTTTCAAGGATCCTGAGGACAGGATACTATTGGCCCACTATGAAGAAGGATGCTGTGGAGTATGCCAAGAAGTGTGATCCTTGTCAGAGGCATAGTAATATCCTTCACCAACCAGCAGAGCTCTTGCATCCTATACCCTCTTCTTGGCCATTCATGAGATGGGGAATGGATATAGTTGGAAAGCTTCCTAAGGCACCTGGTGGAAAAGTATTCATGCTTGCTATGACTGATTACTTCTTTAAGTGGATAGAGGCTGAAGCCTTTGCTCAAGTCAGAGAAAAGGAAGTTATATCCTTTATTAAAAGAAATATTATTACTAGATTTGGCATCCCTTCTGAGATTATTTGTGATAATGGATCCCAATTTATTAGGAGTAGAACCACTAACTTTTGTGACAGTTGGGGGATTAAGATGATAACATCAACACCAGTCCATCCACAAGCTAATGGTCAGGCAGAGTCATCCAACAAGATCATCATCAACAATCTGAAGAAGAAGCTTGGATCCAAGAAAGGAAAATGGGCAGAAGAACTACCTTATGTGCTTTGGGCTGATAGGACAACTCCCAAGAATGCTACAGGCCAAACTCCATTTTCTTTGGTATTTGGGGCAGAGTCAGTGATCCCTACAGAGATGGTTGTTCCAACTGCAAGAACAAGCATTCGTGATCCTGAAGAAAATGCTAAAAACTTGATTCAAGACTTGGATACTATAGAAGAAATCAGGGATTTAGCAAGGATAAGGATGGCCAGTTATCAACAAAGAATGGCTGGAGCTTATAACAAAAATGTCAGGCTCAGGAAATTCCAAATTGGAGATATGGTATTAAGGAAAGCATTTCAAAACACCACCAATCCTGCCGATGGAAAGCTAGCACCAAAATGGGAAGGCCCCTATTTGATTGAAGCTGAAGCAGGAAAGGGGGCATATCGATTGCTAACAATGGAGGGTGATTTGCTACATAGAGCTTGGAATGCTGTCCATTTGAAGAAATATTTCATGTGATCATGATCCATGATCCTTACCCGACAAGTATCCTTGAAGGATCCCCACTGACAGGTGATCCTCTTTCTGGTAACATTCCAATCTTAAACTATTTCATTCTTTTTATTCTCTTACAAGGATAAGGATCCTACGTCCTTTATCCTCCTTTTACTTGATTCTGAGTTTTGAAGGTCCAGGTATCCTTAACTAAGGATTGAGTATCCACAGAAGTATCCAGTCATCCTTTGGGCTTTACCCCAGTTATTTGGGCTTGACCCCAGCTCTTTGGGCTAGTCCCCAGTTTCGCCAGTAGCGCACGATGATCCTGGTATAGTTCATGGCAATGGGACCAGTACCCGCTTTAGGGGCTGACAATTTCGTTGTACGGGCTATATTCAGGATCCTACGTATAATGGTAGACGTACCATACATCCGTTCCTAAGGTTTCTAACGTTTTCACGTTAGCTAAGGTTTTGGCATTTTCATGTCACTAAGTTTGGATAGTCGCCAGTAAGGGCCATACTCCAGTTTACATACGATCCTTTGGGCTTGTCCCCAGTTATCTTTTGGGCTTGTCCCCAGTATATTGGGCTTGTCCCCAGAATTGTTGGGCTTGTCCCCAGTCACTAACATTCATCTTTTATTGGCTCAGTCCCAAGTAATATCTTATTTCAGGTTTGTGAAGATAAATGACCAAAGATTCTTGACCCTCACTTTCAACTAAGGTTTGTATCTTGGGTTATCCTAATTTTAAGTGTTGAAGGATAGGAACCTAACTTGGATTCTCAGGTATGATCCTTAACTGTTTTGATTTTATTCATTATGTATTTAAGTGACACTTATCCTTTGACAACTGAGATTATGATCCTTAAATAAGTTTTTATGTGATTCTTGATCATATCCTTAACTCTTAAGGGATATTTCTAAAAATTTTCCTTACTTAATGAGTTTAAACGACATGAACATCACAATAGATTGAAAAATAAAATAACAATAAGGATATCAATACAGGATATAGCCAAAAAGTTAAAGTCATTTTATTCACAAAAGCTTAAACCCTTTTAAGGTTGTCAAAATTGCCAACCCATGTTTCTACCAGCAAAACGTGGCCCGTCCACATGGGTTGGCAAAGGGTGTCCATTGTTCGTAGGTCTAACAAGTGCAGGAAATTAAAGACGGCAGGATCACAATGGCTTCATCCCCCAAACAGAGGATCCCTCCACCATTTGTAATCCTACCTATTGTTCAAAGGATCATCCATGATCCTCAACCCTAATTACTATTGTTCAAGTACAGACCAACCATTGTTTATCAAAACAAAAAACCATAACCAAACTAAAAAATGGGCTCCGGCTACGTCTAGAAATGTCCATCATCGCCCATTCATGCAGCCTACACCTTCGCTGCATCACCATCTCCAGCTCCACTAGCTTCACCACCATGATCCTTGCCACTACCACTAGCCTCAATTGCCAGAACCTCATCAGCCTCATCTTCATCCTCCAATTCAGCCAGCCTAGCCTTCCAGCCTTCCACATCCCAGCTGCTCCTATCGAAGGCAGGATCCTGAGCTTCTTGAGCCATCTGGAGCTTGGTCTTGTACATGGCTATGGCAGCGGAGACCTTGGCATCCTCCGTGATCTCGCTCTTCTCATAATCAAAATTGATCAGGATTGTAGCTATCTGAGCTTTGGCATCTTTGAGATCCTTGAGCAATGCGACTTGTTGGAGGTCAGCAATCTTCTTGTCCTGCTCCTCGACATGCCCAACATAGTCTTCAATCTCAGCAAATTTCTGCAAAGAAGATAAAGAGCAGTTCAAGAAAAGGTGATCCTCAAATAAGCTGGATACCTAAAGCAGGGACAAGGATCCTTACCTCGTTGAAGTATTCAAGGAACTGGTGGCGGATCAGGGGCAGACCTTGCAGATCCTCAGCTTCAGAAGTCTTTCTCTTCTTTCCACCTCTTCCCTTTGAAGTGGTAGCTTTGGGGATTACAACGGAGGGGCTAGCAGCAGATTTTTTCTTGGATCGTACGGTGTCAAGCTCAGTGACACTAAATTTGGAAACGGATCTTGATGATTTTCCAGCGCCTACACACCCAAAACAGATAAGTGTCCTTATTCTATTTATATATAACTATTTATTTAGACATTTGATTATAAAAAGAACAGGATACTTACTTGACATGGTGACAGAGCCTGAGGATACCTCTTGTGAATCCTGGGTGATTGTCTTGAATGATCTTGTTTCAGGATCAAGCTTTCTAAAGGCAGCAAGTCTCCCCTTGGTGGTAGCTGAAGGAATAATATGCGAGAATGTGATAGTTGTACAAAAAGAAACAAAAGCATATTAGTAATCATTATCAGAATGAGCTTACTTAGTGATCCTTCTAAGGATCCTCCTATCCTACCATGAGTGCTCCATTTCTTTGGCAAATCCTGGCCATCCGGGATAGAATCCCTTCTGACGAAGAAGAACCGCCGTTTCCAATTGATATCATTTTTAGTAGCTTTAAAGATGGGATGTTCTTTTCCGGGTTTACGCTTGAATAAATATCGGTGGAATCCAAATGTGGTAAGGTCATACATCTCGGCTAATTCTGACATTCCCAAGTCAATTCCTTCTTGCTCAATGATCCTTTCAAGGGTATACAAGACCCTCTAGACCATTGGCATAGCTTGAATATAGGAGATGCCGGTGAGGGAGAAAAAGGATTGGGTAAGGTCTGGAAAAGGATAGGTATATCCTATGGTGAAAGGTGTAACTGGGAAAGCTACCCAAGTTTCAGAGATGTAGTCACTAAGAGCAGTGGGGTCAAAGGATTTGATAACAGTATTTGCTGGAAAACAGTGGCGGATTCTATCAATTTGTGCATCGGTGAAACAACAGCGTTCTTTTGCGGAATCTTTGATGATCCCTTGACTCTTTAAGGGGCTGTTCTTTTTGTGATCCTTGTCCGGTGAGCTTCGGAGCATCATTTTTGAACGAGATGATGATAAAGAAAGAAGGGCAGAATATGAGAAAGGAGAAAGGAAAAGAGTTACCTGCTTGATCGTCGGAGCAGAATTTAAAGGGAGTTCTCTTGAACTTAAATGTGAAATGATCCCTATCTCTAACTCTTATTTATAATGATGATTCTGCAGGGTAGTCATCTCACTGACGTCATGATCGTAACGGCTAGTTCGATCTTAACGGCTATATATCCGTTAGTTTGTTGCAGATAAGATCAACAAAATATAACTCATTTATTTACATATTTACTCCTTATATTTTGGGGGCAATTGTTAGGGGTGGATTTCTAAATGACCAGTGGTCCTTATTTACTGTTGGATTTAGTGATCCTCAATTCTGTCTGAAGCAGTGATCCTCAGAAGTGTTGCAGGATCAGGATCATGGATCACTTCAAGGATCCCTGTACTAATGATTGTCTACTTTGAATTCATAAATCTTTTGCAGGAAAATCAACTTGGACTTAGTCTTGGCGACATTCCTGGAGAATATTCTCAGTCTATTCCGCACGTGCTCGGTCAGAAATGGACGTTGTGGAGTCGTGGAGGACTTGCACCATTTGCGGAATGTTAGTTAGGCTACACACACACACTCATACAACCGCTCTCATTAGCTCTCGACAAAACACTTAGCATTTTTCATACATTTCTTCACGATACACTATAGTGATCCTTGTACTTAGCTCGCTGTCATCCGAAGTTGTAACAGATTGTTTGTTTAATTTAAGTTGGTGATCGGTAGTTTCCATCACCCGGGGTTTTTTGTGCCGGAGATCAACTCTTGATCAAGGGCTTTTTCCCCGTATAAATCTTCGTGTCATTGGTTCATCATACTTCATAGTGATCCTTATTATTGTTCATCAATTCAAGCATCATACCTCACAACAGAAAGTTTGGTTACATTGTCATTGCTTGATTTTTGACCAACACACTTGTCAGAGACACAGCAATATCCTTCATCAACCAGCTGAATTTTTGCATCCTATATCCTCCTCTTGGCCATTTATGAGATGGGGTATGGATATAGTTGGTAAGCTCCCTAAGGCACCTGGTGGAAAAGTGTTCATGCTTGCTATGACTGATTACTTCTCCAAGTGGATAGAGGCTGAAGCTTTTGCCCAAGTCAGAGAAAAGGAAGTTATATCCTTCATTAAAAGAAATATTATAACTAGATTTGGTATTCCTTCTGAAATTATATGCGATAATGGTTCCCAATTCATTGGGGGCAGAACTACTAACTTTTGTGACAATTGGGGGATTAAGATGATAACATCAACACCAGTCCACCCACAAGCTAATGGTCAGGCAGAATCCTCCAATAAGATCATCATCAACAATTTGAAGAAGAAGCTTGGATCCAAGAAAGGGAAATGGGTAGAAGAACTACCTTATGTGCTTTGGGCTGATAGGACAACTCCTAAGAATGCTATAGGCCAAACTCCATTCTCTTTGGTGTTTGGGGCAGAATCAGTGATCCCTACAGAAATGGTGGTTCCAACTGCTAGAACAAGTATTCGTGATCCTGAGGAAAATGATGAGAACTTGGTTCAAGACCTAGATACTATAGAAGAAATCAGAGATTTGGCAAGGATAAGGATGGCCAGTTATCAGCAAAGAATGGCTGGAGCCTACAACAAAAATGTAAGGATCAGGAAATTCCAAGTTGGTGATATGGTACTAAGGAAAGCATTTCAGAATACCACCAATCCTGCTGAAGGAAAGTTGGCACCGAAATGGGAAGGACCTTACTTGATTGAAGCTGAGGCAGGAAAGGGGGCATATCGATTTCTAACAATGGGATGTGATTTGCTACCTAGAGCCTGGAATGTTGTCCATTTGAAGAAATACTTCATGTGATAAGGATCCATGAGCCTCACATGATAAATATCCTTAAAGGATCCTTAAAGCACAGATGATCCTCATTTTGGTAACATTCTAATCTTAAACTATTTCATTTCCTTACTTTCTCACATAAGGATAAGGATCCTGCATCCTTTATCCCCCTTTCACGTGATTTTGAGTTTTGAAGGTTCAGGTACTCTTAGCAAAAGGATGGTTATCCACAAAAGCAACCAGCTACTTGGGTTTGACCCCAGTTATTTGGGCTTGACCCCAGTTCCGCCAGTACCGCATGATGATCCTGGTATAGTTCATGGCAGTGGGACCAGTACTAGTTTTAGGGGCTGATAATTCCATTGTACAGGCTATACCTAGGATCCTACGTATAATGGTAGACGTACCATACATCCGTTCTTAAGGTTTCTAACGTTTTCACGTTAGCCAAGGTTTTGGCATTTTCATGCCACTAAGTTTGGATAGTCGCCAGTTAGGGCCATACTCCAGTTCACACACAATCCTTGGGCTTGTCCCCAGTTATCCTTTGGGCTTGTCCCCAGTTATCCTTTGGGCTTTTCCCCAGTTGCTAACCTTTGTCTTATAATGGGTTAGTCCCAAGTTATGTTCTATTTCAGGTCTTCGAAGTTAAACAACCAAGGATCCTTGATCCTTACTTCTTACTAAGGTTTGTCCTATGGTTATCCTGGTTATAGTATTAAGGGTTAGGATCCTAACTTGGATCCCCAGGTATGATCCTTAACTATTTTGATTTTATTCATTGATTATTTGAATAACCCTTATACTTTGACAACTGAACTCATGATCCTTAAAAAATACCATTTTTTGGAATTTTTCAGCTATAGGATATTTGATCCTGGATCATATCCTAAAATATTTTTTATCTAATTTGTTCAACTTTTCTTACTCAGACAAGTGTACATCAAAACAATTGAAAATTAAAAGGACAAACAAGGATAACAACACAAGATAAGCCAAAAAAGATTAAAGTTATTTTATTAACAAAGGTTTAACCGTCGAAGGTTGTCAAAATTGCCAACCCACGTTTCTACCAGCAAAACGTGGCCCGTCCACATGGGTTGGCAACGGGTGTCCATTGTTTATGCGGTTATAGCAAGTGCAGGAAATCAAAGGCGGCAGGATCACAATGGCTTCATCCCCCAAAAAGAGGATCCCATACCATTTGTAATCCTACCTATTATCCAAAGGATCCTAGATCCTTAATCCTAAAACTATTGTTCAAATACAGACCATCATTGTTTCAAAACAGCACAACCACAAAACAAACTACTACCGAATTTAAAAAATTGGGCTCCGGCTACGTCTTGAAATGTCCATCATTGCCCAATCATGCAGCCTACACCTTCGCTGCATCTTCATCCCCTCCAGCTTTGGTATCCTTCACCTGATCCTTCGCACTGCCTCCAGCCTCGATCGCCAAAACCTCCTCAGCCTCCTCATCATCTTCCAGATCAGCTAACCTCACCTTCCAACCTTCAACATCCCAGCTGCTTCTGTCGAAGTCAGGATCTTGAGCTTCCTGGGCCATCTTCAGTTTTGTCTTGTACATTGTGATGGCAGCGGAGACCTTTGCACCTTCTATGAGATCATGTTTCTCGTAGTCGATGTCGATCAAGATTTTAGCTGTCTGGGTCTTGGCGTCTTGAAGGGCTTTTTCGAGATCAGCAATCTTAAGATCCTTGAGCACTGCAACTTGTTGGAGGTCAACAATCTTCTTATCCAGCTCCTCAACGCTCCCCACGTAGTCTTCAATCTCAGCAAATTTCTGCAAAAAAGACAAAGCAGTTCAAGATCAGGTGATCCTCAAATAAGTAGGATACCTAGGCAGAATTGGTGATCCTTACGTCATTGAAGTATTCAAGGAACTGGTGACGGATCAGTGGCAGGCCTTGTAGATCCTCTATCTCATAGTTTTTCCTCTTCTTGCCACCCCTTCCTTTAGTGGGTGCCTTGGGGATGGAGACACTAGGGCTGGCAGTGGCCTTCTTCTTTCTGGATCGAACAGTGTCAAGATCGGCCATGTTGAACTGGGAGGCAGGCTTGGATGCTTTTCCGGCACCTACACATTCAAAACAGATAAGTATCCTTATCCTATTTCTATTTAACTATTTATTTAAGTCTTTAACTATACAAAGAACAGGATACTTACTTGACATGGTGATAAAACCTGAGGATACTTCTTGTGAATCCTGGGTGTCTGTCTTGAATGATCTGGTTATAAGTTCAAGCCTTCTAAAAGCAGCAAGCTTCTCCTTGGTGGTAGGTGATGGTATGAGGTGCGAAACAGAAATAACTGTATAACATAAAACAAAAGGGTGTTAGTGATCCTTATACAAAAACAAGACTATCCGGTGATCCTTCTCAGGATCCTCTGTCCTACCATGAGTGGACCACTTCCTTGGTTGATCCTTTCCATTTGGAATAGAATCCCTTCTGACAAAGAAAAAACGTCGTTTCCAGTTTGTATCGTTCTTGGTGGCTTTAAAAATGGGGTGTTCTTCACCGGGTTTTCGCTTGAACAGATATCGGTGGGATCTAAACGTCGTGAGATCATACATCTCTGCCAGTTCTGACATTCCTAAATCAATCCTTTCCTGCTCTATGATCCTTTCAAGGGTATATAAGACCCTCCAGATCATCGGCATAGCTTGGATGTAGGAGATGCCGGTAAGGGAGAAAAAGGATTGGGTAAAGGCTGGAAAAGGATAGGTGTATCCTATGGTGAATGGGGTAACAGGAAAAGCTACCCATGTCTCAGAAATATAGTCGCTCAGAACAGTGGGATCGAAGGGTTTGAAAAAGGTGTTCGCCGGAAAGCAGTACCGGATCTTATCTACTTGTGGATCAGTAAAGCAACACCTCTCATTCGCTGAATCTTTGATGATCCCTTGACTCTTCAAGGGGCTATCCTTCTGGTGATCCTTGGCGGGAGAGGACCGGAGCATCATTCTTAACGTTATGTTGGTAGAGAAAGAAAAACAGAGTAAGAGAAGGAGAAATAGGAAAAGAGATACCTGATTGATCTTTGGATGAGAATTTAAAGGGAGTTTCTCTTGGATTTAAATGCAAATTGATCCTATCTCTAACTCCTATTTATAATGATGATTTGCAGGATAGTCACTTCAGTGACGTCAGGTTTGCAACGGCTAGTTCGATCTTAACGGCTATTTATCCGTTAGTTTGTTGCGGATAATATCAACAAAATACAACTCGTTTATTTACAATATTACTCCTTATGTTTTGGGGGCAATTGTTAGGGGAGGATTTCTTAATGACCCGTGATCCTCAATTATTATCCTGCTTGGTGATCCTTACTTCTGTGTCACTTAGTGATCCTCAGAAGTGCTTCAGGATCAGGATCATGGATCATCCTAAGGATCCTTATACTAATTATTGTCTACTATGATTTCGGTATTGTTTTGCAGGAGTACCAGCTTGGACTTAGTCTTGGTAACGTTCCTGGAGAATATTCCACGTTTATTCCGCACGTGCTTGACCATGGTGAACGTTATGGATATCGTGGGGGGAAGGCATGAATTGCGGATAGTTAGTTATTTAGATATTTTACTAAATTTAAAAGGGGTAGCGAGCTAATTAGAAAACACTTGGCTATTTTTTGGCTACACACACTCGTACAACTACACTCACCAGCTCTCGGCAAAACACTTAGCATTTTTCATACGTTTCTACACGATACACTATAGTGATCCTTGTACTTAGCTCGCTATCATCCGAAGTTGTAAAAGGATTATTGCTCAATTTGAGTTGGTGATCGGTAGTTTCCATCACCCGAGGTTTTTTATGCCGGAGATCATTCATTGATCAAGGGCTTTTTCCTCGTATAAATCTTTGTGTCTACTGTGTAATTCATTTCATAGTGATCCTCATTATTGTTTACCAATTCAAGCATCATACCCCGTAACAGAGAGTTTGGTTGCATTATCCTCGTCTGATTTTTGACCAAAACAGTAGCGTTATTTGAATCATTTCAATTTGAGACATATAACTGTTTTGGTCAAAAATTACCTAAGCAATTTAGTGATCAAATTAGTTAAGTGAGGTAGTGTGCTAAAATTTATATGTGAAAAATGTGTTAACCAAATTAGTTGTGAAAACAGTTTCAGGATACAGCTCAGGATATAAAGCTGTATCTATAATCAAACAATGAGCGAAAATGTAAAGGTTGACACATGATGTACGAGGAAAGCCCTTGATCAATCTAGATCGCCGGCATAAAACCTCGGGAGCTGACAATGGCAGCTGCCTTGTTCTTCTATTGCTTCAAATATTAGGATACAGTGCAGGATGTGGTGCGGATCGACTATGTGTTACAATGTAATTCGAATACAAGTGTTTGTGTGTAGTGTTTGCGATGAGCTAGATTGAAAGTGTTTGAAAATGTGTAAGTTGAGTGCCTTAATCTGATCCGCCCCCATCTATTTATAGTAAAACAAACGTAACTAACTATCCTACATAACCGGGATCCAACGAATATTCCTTAGTTGAACGTTGGAGACCTGGTCTTTCGGGCTCAACGTCTCTCCTTTAACAAATACGCCCGAGTCTTGAGGAGATGGAGTCCACTTGACCGTTGGCAAGTCCCAGTCTTTAACCTGCACGTGATTAATTCGATATACCTCAGGATATCACCCAGGATGTTAGCAATATCCCCGTCCAGTATCCTGATCATAGATAAACAATAAAAAGCAGGATATTAGTCAGCATGCATACTCAGAAAATGGCCCATAACAATTGTCCCCAAATATATCGATTGGTATACCAATCCAACGGATATATTTTAAAAACTTTATCTCGTCGACCGAGGCAATTAAAATGAAACAATGGTTGAAGTGACATTGTGCCATTTTCAATGCAACATTTACTCTTTACCCCCCTATATTCACCCTATAATTAACCAAACCATTTCTGCTTATTATCATCATTCTTCAAGCGATTTTCAGGTAATCACTTTTCTCTTCATCCTCTATCCTTCTTTCTTGAGTTTCTTTTAGTTTGCCCAACACCCTTCATGGCATCACGAACAAGATCTCGAATGGACGGACCGGCCTCAACCCTCGTAAGCCAAAACCTCATCCGTGATCCGGCAAAGGAAATCTGTTGCTTCAACAACGCCGACATCGCTGCTCTTAAAGATTCCGGCGCCTTCCCCACCGGAACAGTCTTTCGCCCTTTTGACCAGGAAGCCCGATCAGATGCATCATCTGACGAGTGGGTTTGTTTCTTCGCCTACCCTTTTTCTCTTGGACTCCGGTATCCATTTCCACCCTTTATCTCTCGCTTTTTTTACCTCACCGGCCTTAGCTATGCCCAGACTATGCCGATGGTCTGGCGAGTTTTGAAAGTGCTGGATCAAATCAAGTCTCATCATTTTCCTGACCTGTGTATTGAAGACCTCCCTATAGCATACCGGTTGAGATCCCATGGCGATCACCGTTTTCTTCTGTTTTCTACCTCCAAGAACCCTTTGGTTCTTAAGGCCACCAAGAACGAGGATCGATGGCGACGGAAATTCTTTTTCGTAAAAAGAGACTCTATTGATAAGGGTTTCGATCTGCCGGTTAAATGGTTAACCAAGGGTAGGATTTAGGGTTTTAGGAATATCCCCAATTATATCTTCAAACTATATCCCAGACTTATATCCTGATGTTTTTATGCAGCGAACTTCAGAGATTTAGTGCCTCCCAGTGAAAGAACTTTCTCCCTGTCTCTCCCAGATTCAAGCCAGAAATCAAGCTCAGAGATGTCTGGTAAGCACATTCTCAGCAATTATACATATATTTTAAATCAATTATTTTTCAAAAGTATGATGAGTTTCAGAATATCTTCCCTTGTGCAGTACCAGTTGTCAACCTTGAAGGTTTCCAACTTGACGAGTTGGATTGCTATTCCAGCCTTGCACCCATCAAACAAGAATCCAAGCCAAAGTCGTCTGCTACACCAAAGCCTACCTCTTCAAGGACTGTTTCTACTTCCAAAGCCCCTCCGGCATCCAGGACCCGGGCATCTAGCTCTCGGAAGAGAAAGGAGACGGACTCTCCAGCTGTTTCTGAGACATTCTCTCTCGAGAATCATGGGTTTAACGAAGCCACCTCATTCCTCAAACAGGTAAAATTTTCCTTTCGATATCCTACACAAGTATGTTAGTCCTTATCCTGCCTATTTTTACATCGATACCTGTGTCCTTATTGATAGGGCTTGGAACGTCTTATGCACTTGTATGAAGACGCCTGCGGGCTTAACAAGATGTTGGAGATCAAGCTGGAGAAAGCTGAAGCCACCATAGCTGATCAAGGAACCATTGCGGCTGCCAAATCCCAGCATTACGAAGACAAATACAAGGCAATGATCCGGGAACACCAAGCTACCCTCCATAAAGCCAACGAGGATGCCCAAGCCAAACTAGATGCCGCCCTTCTCCAATACCAGCAGAATATGAGTTCATATCGGGATAGCCTCAAAGCATCCGTGGTCGTCTCTCTTCTCCAAGCCAGGATAAGGATGGCTTACGAGGCCAGGGATTTGGGTTTCAAATGCCCCTCCTGGAACATAAAGACTTGGGAAGCGAAACTAAAGGATCTCGGAGGTCATCCCGTTGCTCATCCTGCAAAGCATGCTGGTGAAGAGCCTTCTAAGGCGGCAGAGGAAGTGGGCAATGCTGATGATGGTGATGCCGAGAAGAATCCTGAGGCCGATGCTGGTGCAGATGCTGGGAAGGAGGCTGTTGATCAAGAAGGTGCCGCTCCTTAGGCGGCGAAGTGGGCGATGATGGATATACGTGCCAAGGCCAGAGCCCACTTTTAAATTTCGTGGTTGTGGTTGTGTAAACGATTTACTTTTCCTGTCTTCGAACAATTTATATTTCCTGCATTAGAACAATATGATGACCAAAGGTGGATGGGTCCTAGGTTTTAGGATGAAGCCCTTGGTCATCGATTTTTATAGCCTGTTTTGAATGTGGTAACGGTTGTAGGTGGACAGGTCCTGTTTTGAGATAGATCCTCCAACCGTTACACAAGTATGGTAGAAACTAATTGTGCTTTTGGTGGATGGGCCTCGGTTTGAGGTGAATCCAAAAGCACAACTTTTTGACATGTTAATAATATAACTATCCCTTAACTTATTTGTTATTGCCTTGCATTACTTAATGTACCTTTTAACTTTGCAAAAATTCTATATTGTTATCTTATGAAAATATCCTGATCAATATGCTCAGTGATATATTAAAAACTTTTTATTAGGTAGAACTTCTAAACAATCCTTCAACTTTGTAGAAAGCTTTTTAAAGAATGAAAAACAGTCCACTTTTCCAAAACCTGTTTTGATAATACCTAAATGATCAAAGTTCCAAACCAGTATTAATTTCAAATATTTTAATCAAATATTCTGTGAAGTATTTTGAAAATATATTTTGAGAATATATCAGGATATTTAACCTTTTACCAAACATAGTATTTTCAAAAACTTAAACAACGTTTACAAAGGAAAGATCATACCAGGAATAGGGTATAAACATATTACCAAACTTCAATCCCTTTGCAACTCTTCCAATGAAGATGTCCTCTGTCTGAGACACTTAGTGCATTAGTTCTGAACCTTATCCTTTGAGCTTTACATCATTGCCTTGGTAGGAATGTCCCCTGTGTACAATGTCTTCAAATACTTAGAAATCTTCTGGATATCAGTTTCCATTGTATAGGCAATTTTTCATGTCACAGGGGTAAAACCCAAAAATGTCTTGGGAATAAATTCCTCGTATCCTGGGGAAAATCCCAAATTTTCGTGCGCTACAGGCGGGAGTGTATAAACTCCAAGACTTAGAAAGGTGAAAACCTTTAAACCTTAGAGAGTATGAAAATACCCTTTCGTGAGAGAGGGTGATCAATCCTCATATACCTTTAGGATTCAGGATATAGCCAACAGTAACGAAATTGTCAGCCACTTTTACATGGACTGGTCCCGCCACCTTGAACTATCCCCGAATAACTTGCGCTCCAGGTGGGGTGTTTAAACCCAATTCGGAAGAAAGGTGAATACCTTTAATCCTGTGAAGGGATCAGGATCCCTTGTACGTGAGAGAGGGGGCCAATCCTCTAATCTTCTGAAGTATCCTGAGTGAGCATCCTGGAGCTATATCCCGAAGCATATACTGCAAAACATCCTTAAACTAAGGTGGGTGTTAGCTTGGCTAACACCCCTCCGATGCTTAAGTTAGTATTGGGTTTCAAAGAATAAAGTAAACCAAACATATTTAAAAAAGATAGAATTCATACCATCCTGAGTTAGAAATTAAATTCTAAACTCACTTGAAATAAAGCTTAAGGTGTATAGCATTCCAAGATCTCGTTAGCATATCCCCTTTCATATCCTTGAGTCTATATGCTCATTTCCCTGCTTCTGATTCAACTTCATATGGTCCTTCCCATTTTGGAGCTAGCTTGCCATCGGCAGGATTAGTGGTATTCTGAAAAGCCTTTCTTAACACCCAATCTCCAACCTTAAATCTTCTGGTCCTAATATTCTTGTTATATGCTCTGGATATTCTTTGTTGATATGCTGCCATCCTTAGCCTTGCTGCATCTCTCTTTTCATCTATAGTATCCAAATCCTGACTCAAGGCTTCAGGATTCTATTCAGGATCACCTAGGGTAGATCTTGCAGTAGGTATTGCCATTTCCGTTGGAATCATTGCTTCAACTCCAAATACCAAGGAAAATGGGGTTTGGCCTGTTGCATTCTTTACCGTTGTCCTATCAGCCCACAAAACAAAGGGTAATTCTTCTGCCCATCTTCCTTTTTTGGTTCCAAGCCTCTTCTTTAAGTTATTGACAATTATCTTGTTTGAGGATTCTGCTTATCCATTCGCTTGAGGATGTACTGGAGTAGATGTTATCATTTTGATTCCCCAACTCTTGCAAAAGTCAGTAGTTCTCTTGCTTATAAACTGAGAACCATTGTCACAGATTATCTCGGCTGGTACTCCGAATCTGGTCAGGATATTTCTCTTTATGAAGGATACTACTTCTTGATCTCTAACTTCAACAAATGCTTCTGCTTCAACCCACTTGGAGAAATAATCCGTCATTGCCAACATGAAAACTTTTCCCCCTGGAGCCTTTGGAAGTTTTCCCACTATATCCATACCCCACTTCATAAACGGCCAAGGGGAAACAATAGGATACAGTGGTTCAGCAGGTTGATGTAATATGTTACTATGTCTTTGACATGCGTCACATTTTCGAGCATATTCTGCGGCATCTTTTCTCATTGTTGGCCAATAATATCCTGTCCTTAATACTTTTGAGAATAACGACCTGCCCCCAGTATGGTTACCACAATCCCCTTCATGTATATCCTGAAGTACTTCTTTGGCTTCAGGATCCTCCAAGCACCTCAAATACGGTCCTGCAAGAGATTTCTTGTATAAAACATTATTTGTAATAGTAAATCGTGATACCTTCATCCTAAATGCCTTAGGATTTTCATTTCCGGGGATGCGTCCTTCTTTGAGATATCTCATGATTGGAGCCGTCCAGGACTTAGGATCCCCTTCAGGATATGCTGCTCCAGGATCCTGAATACCCGCTACTTCTTTATCCTGAAGATTCGTTGCAGGATACAAGACATGTAATATTGGTATTTGGGTTCCTTCTGGTATCCTGATCGATGATCCCAGATTTGCTAAGGCATCTGCTTCAGCATTATCCTCCCTTGGTACCTGTTCAAGTGTAAAAACATCGAAATATCCGGCTAATTTTTTAAGAATATCGAGGTATTCGATTAATTTCTCACCCTTAACTGCATAGGATCCATTAAAATGGTTAGTAATTAACAAGGAGTCAACATATACTTGCAAATTCTTGATACTCATATCCTTAGCCAATTCTAATCCTGCAATTAAAGCTTCATATTATGCCTCATTATTAGTAGCAGGAAATTAACACCTAATAGCCTGGGGTAATATGTCCCCCTGTGGCGATTTTAGTAGTATACCTAAACCTACACCTCTTATATTGGATGCACCATCAGTATATAATGTCCAGGATCCTGAAGATTCTCCTAACTGTTGAACTTCTAGGTCTACCTCGTTCTGAATGTCACTACTAAAATCAGCCACAAAGTCAGCTAAAGCCTGAGACTTTATGGCATTTCTAGGTTCATATACTAAATCATAAGCACTTAACTTTACTGACCACTTGGCCATCCTGCCTGACATCTCTGGTTTCCTAAGCACATTTTTGACAGGATAATTCGTTTTAACATGGATCCTATGTGTCTCAAAATAATGTCTAAGCTTTGTCGATGCCATGACTAGAGCTAATATCAATTTTTCTAAATGAGAATACCTAGTTTCAGCATCTAACAAACTTTTACTAACATAATAAACAGGATATTGCTGACCTTCATGGTCTTTTATAAGAACCGCACTTACAGCATTCCCTGATACAACGAGGTATAGGGATAGTGGTTCACCATTTTCAGGCTTCATCAATAGAGGTGCAGTTGAGAGATATCGCTTCAAATCCTGCAAGGCTACTTCATGCTTTGCTCCCCATTCAAATTTCTTATTCTTCTTGAGGATATCATAGAATTCCTTGCATTTTTCCAAGGATCTTGAAATAAATATATTCAAAGCTGCTACTCGGCCTATTAACCGTTGTACGTCCTTCATATTTGAGGGTGATTTTATATCCAGGATAGCTTTAATCTGCTCCGGGCTTGCCTCTATCCCCCTTTTCGTCACCATATATCCAAGAAACTTTCCTGCCCCCACTCTGAAATGGCACTTAGCAGGATTCAGCTTCATGTTATACTGATCCAGGATATCAAATGCTCCCTTGATATCCTGGAGGTGATCCTCAGCCTTTTTAGATTTCACCACCATATCGTCAATATATACCTCCATGGTGTCCCCCAGCTTATCTTTGAACATCATGTTTACTAATCTCTGGTATGTTGCACCTGCATTTTTCAAACCGAAAGGCATGGCAGTATAGCAATATATACCTGTTGGAGTCATGAAAGCAGTATCCTCCTGGTCCGAAGGCTCCATTTGAATCTGCTGAAATCATGAGGATGCGTCCATGAACGTTAACATTTCATGTCCAGCAGTAGCATCCACCATTGCATCGATATGAGGGAGAGGAAATGGGTCTTTAGGACAAGCCTTGTTTAAGTCCGTGTAGTCTACACAGACTCTCCATTTCCCGTTTTTCTTCTATACCACAACTACGTTTGCTAGCCATCTTGGAAACTTGACTTCTCTGATCATCCTGGACTTCAACAATCTTTCAACTTCCTCTTGGATAATCGCATTCCGCTCAGGAGCAAATTTTCTTCTTTTTTGCTGAACAGGCTTGAATGATTTGTCAATTCCAAGCTTGTGAGTGATAATGTCTTTGGATATGCCTGTCATATCCTCATGCTTCCATGCAAACATTGACATCCTGCATTTCAAAAAGTTAGTTAACTGCTCTTCAATATCCTGAGGGATATTGGTTCCTACGAGCACCGAGATAGCAGGATTATCCTGATCCAGGATAATTTTCTTCACATCCTGCTCCGAATCCTCCACGATATCCTGGGCCCGCATCTTTAATTGCTTTACTGTACTAGGCTTAGTTGAGGATTTCATTAAGGATGAGTAGCATTCTTTCGCTTCCTGCTGATCACTTTCAACCTTGACAACTCCCCAAGGGGTAGGGATCTTGATGCATTGGTGATATGTTGATGGCACAACCTTCATATCGTGAATCCATGGTCTTCCCAGTATGATGTTATAGCAAGATAAGGAGTCCATCACAAAGAAGCGTTGTATCGAGTTGACCCCTTCAACATATACCAGTAACTTTATCTCCCTTACGGTATTCCTAGCTTTTCCACTGAAACCAACGAGCACAGTGGACTTCGAAGTAATGTCCATCGGAGATACATTCATCCTCTTCAATGTTTCCAGCTGAATTATATTGACAGAACTACCGTTGTCTACCAGTATCCTGCGTACAAAATGGTTAGCCACATATAATGTTATTACCAAAGCATCATGGTGAGGATCCTGAACAGTATCCCTGTCATCACTATCGAAAGTGATCACTTTATCAGTTGTGAGGGTAGTCATCCTGACTGGTATGTCTCCCCTCTCACTCTTAGCTTCCTTTGCATGTCTCTTGGCCGCCGAATACGAAGTTCCACAAATATCGGATCCTCCTGAAATAAAGTTAATTATCTTGGCATCTGCCGGGGGTGATGCTGCTCGTTCAGGATCCTTCTCGGGATCCTGACCTTTATTTTTCTTTTTTCCCAGCAAGTCCTTCAGATACCCTTTGCTTAACAGGTAACTTATTTCTTTCCTTAAAGCAATACAATCCTCGGTCATATGTCCGAAGTCTTCGTGTAAGGCACACCATTTGGATTTATCCTTCCAATCAGCTTTCTGCTGGTTCTTTCGAGGCCACCTAGCTTTGTCCCCTAAACCCTGCATAGCATACATTAACTCAGGTATATTAACAGAAAAGCAGTATTCAGATAAGTCAGGATATTCTTCAAGATCCTCGTCTTCAATAGCATTCACTTTCTTGTTATCATTTCTGCCATATGGCTTGGAGCGATATGGCTTATATGAGGTTTCTGATTTCTTGTTAGTTGATTCATAGGTTGAGGTAGAATTTATCCTCTCCTGCATCTTCTTGTCATCTTCCAAACGGATATATCTCAAAGCCCTGTTATGAGCTTCGTCGAGATTCATGCAGGGATTCATTACAAGATCTTGATAAAACCGAGAATCCTTTTGTAATCCCATCTTAAAAGCTTGCACAGCTGTTGCAACATCAAGATGTGGGATATCCAAGGATTCTCGACTGAATTTGTTCACATAATCCCTCAAGGATTCCTGAGGCCCTTGAGTTATCCTGTAAAGATCACTGGTTAGTTTCTCAAAACTCCGACTACAAGAGAATTGACTGTTAAATAAATTAACCAAATGAGCGAACGAAGTAATTGAGTGAGGAGGGACGTTTAACAGCCATTTTAAGGCTGATCCTGTCAGGGTAGAACCAAATCCCTTGCATAAGCATGCTTCCTTGAGATCTGGAGGGATAGGATTGATTTCCATCCGTTCCCTATACTGGGCAATATGCTCCTCAGGATCCGTAGTCCCGTCATACAGTTTCATGTTAGGAGTCTGGAATCTTTTTTGTATTTCAGCATCACAGATAGGATATGCAAAGCGAGATATCCTGTGGCTGTCTTGGGATACTTCCGGAATTGGTTGGACCACTCCAGGTACACTGGATATCATGTCCTTCAATTTTTGGAGCTCCCGGGTAAATGTTGACGTCATACCTACATCCTGCAAAGAGCCATTGTTGTTAGTAGCAAGAATGTTATTATTTGACACATTACCAGTCTGAGGATTTTGGCCATATCCTGAAGCATATCCTGAACTCCTCACAGTCGACATCCTGACCGAAGAGGGTATCTCAGGGGTATGATTCTGAGAATGGCTTGGGACGATATTCCCCCTATTATCCTCAGTGTAAACTAAGGAACTGAAGTTCAAAGCCCTGGGCTGTATAGGAGTGACAGTTTCTTCAGCAGGTCTGCTCGAGCTAGCTTTTAAGAGTTGTATTTCTCTTAACAGCATTTGGTTAGTCTCCTGTTGCTGCCTCATTTGTTCCTGCACACTTCCAAATAAAGTCAGAATTTCATCATTAGAGGCTAAAACGGGAGCAGATCCCTGAACACTCCGAGTAGGGATAACATCTTGAGATTGTGAAGAAAATGGCATCCTTGGAGGAGGTGGTGGAAGCACCGAACCGGTAGTAGCAGAGGTTGCAGCAGACATGGTAGAGGAGCTCATGTTTGATCTTAAGGCCATTGTAAACAACGTGGCGAAAAGTTTTGAAAATAGAAAACCGATTAACGACTTTACAAAGATTTTTAGTAAAAGTAGCACCACTTGCCCCACGGTGGGCGCCAAATTGTTTTGGTCAAAAATTACCGAAGCAATTTAGTGATCAAATTAGTTAAGTGAGGTAGTGTGCTAAAATTTATATGTGAAAAATGTGTTAACCAAATTAGTTGTGAAAACAGTTTCAGGATACAGCTCAGGATATAAAGTTGTATCTATAATCAAACAATGAGAGAAAATGTAAAGGTTGACACGTGATGTACGAGGAAAGCCCTTGATCAATCTAGATCGCCGGCATAAAACCTCGGGAGCTGACAATCGCAACTGCCTTGTTTTTCTATTGCTTCAAATATCAGGATACAGTGCAGGATGTGGTGCGGATCGACTATGTGTTACAATGTAATTCGAATACAAGTGTTGTTTGTAGTGTTTGCGATGAGCTAGAGTGAAAGTGTTTGAAAATGTGTAAGTTGAGTGCCTTAATCTGATCCGCCCCCATCTATTTATAGTAAAACAAACGTAACTAACTATCCTACATAACCGGGATCCAACGAATATTCCTTAGTTGAACGTTGGAGACCTGGTCTTTCGGGCTCAACGTCTCTCCTTTAACAAATACGCCCGAGTCTTGAGGAGATGGAGTCCACTTGACCGTTGGCAAGTCCCAGTCTTTAACCTGCATGTGATTAATTCGATATACCTCAGGATATCACCCAGGATGTTAGCAATATCCCCGTCTAGTATCCTGATCGTAGATAAACAATAAAAAGCAGGATATTAGTCAGCATGCATACTCAGAAAATGGCCCATAACAATAACATTTTATACAAATAACATACTTTTCACAAGACATTGATTTACAAACAACTTATCTTATACAAACTCATTTTACATGGTTATTCATTTAACCATACATTATTCTCTTCTTTATACATATCATCTGATCTTATCATTTTTCAAATGATTTACAAGACAAAGCAAATTACAAGGTTCATGACAAAACATTTTCTCAAACATAAGTCATGAATTCTGTTTTCACAAAACCTATGTATCTCACAGGCATTTTTATGCTGACGTACCTATTTTCACATGTGTTTTCAGGAGATGATGCATAGGACTTATCAAGACAAACTTAGGCGGACATGTGCCTTAGTGACTTAAAAAGAGACAAGAACTAGTTAATTTATGTTATGTACTCTTTGGTTCTTGTTTAAAACAATGTAAACTTTCATGTTTGATTAATAAAACGAAACTTCAATTGCCATGGATTTGAAACAATTAATTCTGTTACAACACTCCCCGACGTTTCCGCCACGTTTTGTATGTTCTACGTGGTCGGGGTGTGACACTCATCCTCAATGAAATCCTCAACCAAGCCTAATGCAGCATAGATGCGGGCCCAGGATATCATGGAGGCTTCAGAGCAGGATGTAAAGAAAGTTATCCTGGATCAGGATAATCCGGATATCTTGGTGCTCGTAGGAACCAATATCCCTCAGGATAGTGAAAATCAATTGACTAATTTTCTAAAATGCAGGATGTCGACGTTCGCGTGGAAACATGAGGATATGACAGGTATTTCCAAGAATATTATAACTCACAAGCTTGAAATTGACAAGTCTTTCAAGCCTATCCAGCAAAAGAGAAGGAAGTTTGCTCCAGAACGAAACATAATTATTCAAGAAGAGGTTGAAAGACTATTGAAGTCCAAGATGATCAGGGAAGTTAAATTTCCCAAATGCCTAGCAAATGTGGTCGTGGTTCAAAAGAAGAATGGGAAATGGAGAGTTTGTGTAGATTTCACAGACTTGAACAAAGCATGTCCTAAAGACCCATTCCCTCTGCCTCATATAGACTCGATGGTGGATGCCACTGCCGGTCATGAGATGTTAACCTTCATGGATGCATCCTCAGGATTCCAGCAGATCCAAATGGAACCTTCAGACCAGGAGGATACTGCTTTCATGACACCAACAGGTATTTACTGTTATACTGCTATGCCTTTTGGTTTGAAAAATGCAGGTGCAACGTACTAGAGATTGGTGAACATGATGTTTAAAGACAAAATGGGGGACACCATGGAGGTGTACATTGACGATATGGTAGTCAAATCCAAGAAGGCTGAGGATCATCTCCAGGATATTAAAGGAGCATTTGATATCCTGGACCAGTACAATATGAAACTAAATCCTGCCAAGTGCCATTTGGGAGTGGGGGCATGAAAGTTTCTAGGATATATGGTGACTAAAAGAGGAATAGAGGCAAGCCCGGAGCAGATTAAAGCTATCTTGGATATCAAATCACCTTCAAATATGAAGGATGTTCAACGGTTAACAGGGCGAGTAGCAACATTGAACAGATTTATCTCAAGATCTTCCGAGAAATGCAAGGAATGTTATGATATCCTGAAGAAAAACAAGAAGTTCGAATAGAAAGAGAAGCATGAAGCAGCCCTGCAGGATTTGAAGCAGTATCTCTCAAGTGCACCTCTATTGATGAAACCTAAAAATGGTGAACCACTGTCCCTATACCTCGCAGTATCAGGGAATGCTGTAAGTGCCGTTCTTATAAAGGACCATGAAGGTCATCAATATCCTGTCTATTGTGTTAGTAAAAGTTTATTAGATGCTGAAACTAGATATTCTCATCTAGAAAAATTGATATTAGCCCTAGTTATGGCATCAACAAAACTTAGACATTATTTTGAGACACCTAAGATTCATGCTAAAACTAATTATCATGTTAAGAACGTGCTTAGGAAACCCGAGATGTCGGGTTGGATGGCTAAGTGGTCAGTAAAATTAAGTGCCTATGATTTAGTTTATGAGCCTAGAAATGCCATAAAGTCTCAGGCTTTAGCTGACTTTGTGGCTGATTTCAGTAGACCTAGAAGTACAGCAGCTAGGAGAAAATTTGGAATCCTGGACGCTAGATACTGATGGTGCATCTAATGTAAGAGGTGTAGGTCTAGGTATACTACTAAAATCTCCACAGGGGGACATATTACCCCAGGCTATTAGATGTGAATTTCCTGCTACTAATAATGAAGCAGAATATGAGGCTTTAATTGCAGGATTAGAGTTGGCTAAAAATATGAATATTAAAAATTTGCAAGTATATGTTGACTCCTTGTTAATCACTAATCATTTTAATGGATCATATGCAGTTAAAGGTGAGAAGTTAATCGAGTATCTCGAAATTCTCAAAAAATTAGCAGGATATTTCGATATTTTCACACTTGAACAAGTACCAAGAGAGGATAATGCTGAAGCTGATGCCTTGGCGAATCTAGGATCATCAGTCAGGATACCGGAAGGAACTCGAATACCAATGTTACATATCTTATATCCTGTGACGAATCCTCAGGATACGGAAGTACTAAGTATTCAGGATCCTGATGAGTATCCTGAGAAGGATTCCATGTCCTGGATGGTTCCAATTTTAAGATATATCAAGGAAGGACACATCCCAAAGGATGAGAATCCTAAGGCCTTTACAATGAAGGTATCACGATTCACTATTATAAATAATGTCTTGTATAAGAAATCTCTTGCAGGACCATATCTGAGGTGCTTAGAGGATCCCGAAACTAAGGAAGTGCTTCAGGATATACACGAAGGGGATTGTGGTAACCATACTGGGGGCAGGTTATTGTTCTCAAAAGTATTAAGAACATGATATTATTGGCCGACGATGAGAAAAGATGCTGCAGAATATGCTCGAAGATGTGATGCATGTCAAAGACACAGTAACATATTACATCAGCCGACTCCTCTTTATCCTATAGCTTCCCCTTGGCCATTCATGAAATGGGGAATGGACATAGTAGGAAAATTGCCAAAGGCTCCAGGAGGAAAGGTCTAAATGCTGGCAATGACCGATCATTTCTCTAAGTGGGTCGAAGCTGAAGCATTTGTTCAGGTTAGAGATCAAGAAGTGGTATCCTTCATAAAAAGGAATATCCTGACTAGGTTTGGAGTACCAGCTGAGATAATTTGTGACAATGGATCTCAATTTATAAGTAAAAGGACTACTGACTTTTGCAAGAGTTGGGGAATCAAAATGATCACGTCCACTCCGGTACATCCTCAAGCAAATGGACAAGCAGAATCCTCGAACAAGATAATTCTCAACAACTTGAAAAAGAGACTAGGGGCTAAGAAAGGAAGATGGGCAGAAGAATTACCCTTTGTTTTGTGGGCTGATAGGACGATGGTGAAGAGTGCGACTGGCCAAACCCCGTTTTCCTTGGTACTTGGAGCAGAAGCGATGATCCCGACAGAAATGGTGATACCTACAGCGAGATCCAACTTCCGGGATCCTAAGCAGAATCCTGAAGTCCTATACCAGGAACTAGATACTATTGATGAGACAAGAGACGCTGCAAGGCTAAGGATGGCAGCATATCAACAGAGGATATCTAAAGCATATAACAAGAATATAAGGATTAGGAGATTTCAAGTTGGAGATTGGGTATTGAGAAAGGCTTTTTAGAATACTACTAATCCTGCTGATGGAAAATTGCCTCCAAAAGGGGAAGGATCCTATGAGGTTGAATCAGAATCAGGAAAAGGAACATACCGACTCAAGAATATGGAGGGGGATATGCTACCGAGATCCTGGAATGCAATACATCTAAAACTCTATTTCAAGTGAGTATGGAATTTAAATTCCAACTCAGGATGGTATGAATTCTGTCTCTTTTATTAAATTTTAATATTATTTACTGTTTTGAACCCGTTACTAACTTAAGCATCGGAGGGATGTTAGCCAGGCTAACACCCACCTTAGCTTATAAGTGTTTTGCAGAATATGCTTCGGGATATAGCACCAGGATACACACTCAGGATACTTCGAAAGATTAGAGGATTGGCCCCCTCTCTCACGTCTAAGGGATCCTGATCCCTTCACAGGTTTAAAGGTATTCACCTTTCTTCTGAATTGGGTTTAAACACCCCGCCTGGAGCGCAAGCTATTCGGGAATAGTTTAAGGTGGCGGGACCAGTTCATGTAAAAGTCGCTGACAATTTCGTTACTATTGGCTATATCCTAAATCCTAAAGGTATATGAGGATTGATCACCCTTTCTCACGAAAGGGTATTTTCATACTCTCTAAGGTTTAAAGGTTTTCACCTTTCTAAGTCTTGGAGTTTATACACTCCCGCCTGTAGCGCATGAAAATTTGGGATTTTCCCCAGGATAATAAGGATTTATCTCCAGTATATTTTTGGGTTTAACCCCTGTAACATAAGAATTGTCTAAACAGTTGGAACTGATATTCAAAAATCTTCTAAGTGTTTATAGACTTCATGCACAGGGGACATTCCTTCTAAAGCAACCGTGTGAAGCTCAAAAGATCAAAATTGGGCTAAGTGTCTCGGACTGGGGACATCTTAGTGGGAGAAGTCGGAAAAGGGGTTGGAGTTTAATACTTGGGTTACACTCAATTCTTGGTATGATCTTTCCTTTGTGAACCTTACATGAATTATTTAACTCTGTTTAAGGCTCAAAATATCCTGATAAAGATATATCTTTAGGATATATCTTCAAAATGTGTTTTTGAAATACGTTTCGGGACATTTGATTGGAATGTTTGGGAAATGATACTTGGATTGAAAATTAATGCTCTGATCAAATAAGTGTTATCAAAACAGGTTTTGAAAATAGACTATCTTTTATTCTTTAGAAATTTTGTCTAAAATTGATTGGATTTTGAGAAATTCTATTTGTCTTTATAAGATATCACTGAGTATATTGATCAGGATATTTTCAAAAGATAGCTGCACAAATTTTGCAAAGCTAAAATCTAAACTAAGAAATGCATGACAGAAATTTGAAGGCGAAAATAAGTAAGTCAAAAATAATTATATTATTAACAAGTCAAAAGTTGTGCTCTTGGTTTCTGTTATGGGTGAAATTCTGAGCCCATATCGTGACTTTGTATCTTGATTTTTTATTAGTTGTATATGATCAGGATACCGGATCAGGATACCGGACCAGGATATTGGTAACATCCTGAGGCAGTATCCTAACTATTACTAACAATTTGCTTCTAAACGTTGGCTACAAGGGACTAACGTTCATGAAGACCAAGTCATCCTGAAGACCCGATCAAATTGGTTAGGATAAGGACGTTGATGGCGGAAAAATAGCTCTTGTAACGGTCAGCATTGAAGATTGGCATGTTTTATGGAAAGTTACGAAGATTGGTCAAAGATATTAATGTTGTAACGGTTATGGAAGCTTAAATCCCAGAGTTATAGTTAGTAAGCACGTGGAAAACGAGTTAAAACAGCCTGACAACGTTCAGAAAGGAAATAATCTCAGTATCCCGGATTTTTAGAATAATATCCCAGATTTTTAGCATAATTAGTTCATTCTTGTAACTATATAAAGGAGATGCCAGATCCATAGGACACAACTCGAATTCACCTACTCATTCACTCTCTTTTCTAGCAGCAATCACGCACTAACACTCATCACTTACAATCATTGTACCACTTAGTAGCGATCTGAGCATTATCCTGCACTGTATCCTGGTTATTCAAGCAATAAGAAGAACAAGGCAGCCGACGATTGTCAGCTCCCGATGTTTTATGCCGGAGATCTAGATTGATCAAGTGCTTTCCTCGTACATCACGTCTCAACCTTTACATTTTTGCTCATTGTTTGATTATAGATACAACTCGATATCCTGAGCCGTATCCTGATAACTGTTTTTGTAAACTAACAAACCAACATATTTTTCACAAAGTATTACTAGCACACTACCTCACAAAACTAATTTGATCATATAATTGCTTAGGTAATTTTTGACCAAAACAATTTGGCGCCCACCGTGGGGCAAGTGGTGCTATTTCTATTAAAAGCTTTTGCAAAATCATTACTTGGCTTTCTATTTTCAAACCTTTTTACTACACTATTTTAATGGCCTCGAGATCAAACATGAGCTCTTCCACCGTGTCTGCTACAACCTCTACAACAATTGGTTCGATGCTTCCACCACCTCCTCCGAGAACGCAAGCCTCTTCACAAGGAACCGAAATTCACGTGGCTCAGGATGTTATTCCCACTCAGAATATTCAGGGATCTGGTCCTGTTTTGGCCTCTAATGAAGAAATTCTAACTTTATTTGGTAGTGTACAGGAACATATGAGGCAGCAGCAGGAGACCAACCAAATGTTGATAAGAGAGATACAACTTTTGAAATCCAGCTCGAGCAGGCCCGCTGAGGATACTGTCACTCCCTTGCAGCCAAGAGCTTTAAACTTCAGTTCTGCAGTATATGCTAAGGATAACAGGGGGGAATATTGTGCCTAGCCATTCCCAGAGTCATATTCCTGAGATACCCTCTTCGACCAGGATGTCGACTGTGAGGGATCCAGGATATGCTCCAGGATGCGCCCTAGGATATAGCCAGAATCACCAAGCTAGTAACTTGTCTGTTAACACCAGTATCCCTGTTACTAATAATCTTGGATCATTGCAGGATGCAGGCGTGACATCAGCGATAACCAGAGAGCTTCAAAAGTTGAAGGATATGATATCAAGTGTGCCTGGAATAGTGCAGCCTATACCGGAAGTATCCTGGGATAGTCACAACATATCCCGCTTTGCTCACCCCATTTGTGATGCAGAAATCCCAAAGAGATTCCAGACTCCTTACATGAAGCTGTATGATGGGACGACGGATCCCGAGGAGCATATTGCCCAGTATAGGGAGAGGATGGAGATTAACCCTATCCCGCCAGAACTTAAGGAAGCATGCTTGTGCAAGGGCTTCTGCTCTACTCTAACAGGATCAGCCTTGAAATGTCTTCTAAATGTTCCACCTTATTCAATTACATCATTTGCTCATTTAGTTAATTTGTTTAATAGTCAGTTTTCTTGTAGTAGAAGCTTTGAAAAACTAACAAGTGACCTCTACAGGATAACACAGGGGCCTCAAGAATCCCTAAGGGATTATGTGAACAAATTCAACAGGGAATCCTTGGATATCCCACACCTTGATGTTGCTACAGCAGTCCAAGCATTCAAGATGGGATTACAAAAGGATTCCCAGTTTTATCAGGATCTTGTGATGAATCCTTGCAGGAACTTGGACGAAGCTCGAAACAGGGCCTTGAGATATATCAGGCTGGAAGATGATAAGAAAATGCAAGAGAGGATGAATGCATCCTCAACATATGAACCAACTAACAGGAAGTCAGAATCCTCATACAAACCATATCGTTCTAAGCCATATGACAGGAATGATAGCAAAAAATTGAACGCTGTTGAAAATGAGGATCCTGAGGAGTATCCTGAATTGTCAGAATATTGTTTTTCTGTTAATATACCTGAACTAATGTATGCTATGCAGGGTTTGGGAGATAAAGCCAGGTGGCCTCGGAAGAATCAACAAAAAGCTGATTGGAAGGATAAGTCCAAATGGTGTGCCTTCCATGAGGATTTCGGACATGTTACTGAGGATTGCATTGCCCTGAGGAAAGAAATAAGCTACCTACTAAGCAAAGGATATCTGAAGGATCTTCTGGGCAGAAAGAAGAATAAGGGTCAGGATACTGAGAAGGATCCTGAACGAGCAGCATCACCTCCCGCCGACGCCAGGAAAATTAACTTTATCTCAGGAGGGTCCGATATCTGCGGAACTTCTTATTATGCGGCCAAAAGACATGCAAAGGAGGCTAAGGCCGAAAGGGGGAATAAGCCAACCAATATATCGACCCTCACGACTGATAAAATGATCATGTTCGATAGTGATGACAGGGATACTGTCCAGGATCCTCATCATGATGCTCTGGTAATAACTTTATATGTTGCTAATCACTTTGTACGTTGGATACTGGTGGATAATGGCAGCTCAGTCAACATCATCCAATTGGAAACCTTGAAGAGACTGAACATCCCCGAGATAGAGATTACCTAAAAGTCCACTGTGCTTGTAGGGTTTAGTGGAGAAGCAAAGAATACTGTTGGGGAGATAAAATTGCCCGTATATGTCAAAGGAGTCAACTCAATACAACGTTTCTGTGTCATGGACTCCTTATCCTGCTACAATATCATATTGGGTCGGCCATGGATCCATGATATGAAAGTTATGCCATCAACCTATCATCATTGTATCAAGATCCCTACTCCTTGGGGGGTTGTCAAGGTGGAAAGTGATCAATAGGTGGCAAAGGAATGTTACTCATCCTTGATGAAATCCTCAACCAAGCCTAATGCAGCATAGCAATTAAAGATGCGGGCCTAGGATATCGTGGAGGCTTCAGAGCAGGATGTAAAGAAAATTATCCTGGATCAGGATAATCCAGATATCTCGGTGCTCGTTGGAGCCAATATCCCTCAGGATATTGAAAATCAGTTAACTAACTTTTTGAAATGCAGGATGTCAAAATTTGCATGGAAGCATGAGGATATGACATGTATTTCTAAGGATATTATAACTCACAAGCTTGGAATTGACAGGTCTTTCAAGCCTATCCAGCAAAAGAGAAGGAAGTTTGCTCCAGAACGAAACATAATTATTCAAGAAGAGGTTGAAAGACTATTGAAGTCCAAAATGATCAGGGAAGTCAAATTTCCCAAGTGGCTAGCAAATGTGGTCGTGGTTCAAAAGAAGAATGGGAAATGGATAGTTTGTGTAGATTACACAGACTTAAACAAAGCATGTCCTAAAGACCCATTCCCTCTGCCTTATATAGACTCAATGGTGGATGCCGCTGCCGGTCATGCAATGTTAACCTTCATGGATGCATCCTCAGGATTCCAGCAGATCCAAATGGAACCTTCAGACCAGGAGGATACTGCTTTCATGACACCAACAGGTATTCACTGTTATACTGCTATGCCGTTTGGTTTAAAAAATGCAGGTGAAACGTACCAGAGATTGGTGAATGTGATGTTTAAAGACAAATTGGGGGACACCATGGAGGTGTACATTGACGATATGGTAGTCAAATCCAAGAAGGCTGAGGATCATCTCCATGATATTAAAGGAGCATTTGATATCCTGGACCAGTATAATATGAAAATAAATCCTGCCAAGTGCCATTTTGGAGTGGGGGCAGGAAAGTTTTTAGGATACATGGTGACTAAAAGGGGGATAGAAGCAAGCCCGGAGCAGATTAAAGCTATCTTGGATATCAAGTCACCATCAAATATGAAAGATGTTCAAAGATTAACAGGCCGAGTAGCAGCATTAAACAGATTTATATCAAGATCCTCAGAAAAATGCAAGGAATTCTACAATATCCTGAAGAAGAATAAGAGGTTCGAGTGGGGAGAAAAGCATGAAGAAGCGCTACAGGAATTAAAGAAATATCTTTCAACCGCAGTATCAGGGAATGCAGTAAGTGCTGTCCTTGTAAAGGATCATGAAGGTCAGCAGTATCCTGTCTATTACGTTAGTAAAAGTTTATTAGATGCTGAAACTAGATATTCTCATCTAGAAAAAATGATATTAGCCCTAGTTATGGCATCAACTAAGCTTAGACATTATTTTGAGACACATAGGATTCATGTTAAAACTAATTATCCTGTTAAGAATGTGCTTAGGAAACCTGAGATGTCGGGTAGAATGGCTAAGTGGTCAGTAAAATTAAGTGCCTATGATCTAATATATTAACCTAGAAATGCTATAAAGTCTCAGGCTCTAGCAGACTTTGTGGCTGATTTCAGTAGTGATATTCAAAATGAAGTAGACCTAGAAGTGCAACAACTACGAGAAAATATAGAATCTTGGACACTATATACTGATGGTGCATCTAATGTAAGAGGTGTAGGTTTGGGTATACTACTAAAATCGCCACAGGGGGACATATTACCCCAGGCCATTAGATGTGAGTTTCCTGCCACTAATAATGAAGCAGAATATGAAGCTCTTATAGCAGGATTAGAATTAGCTAAAAAAATGAATATTAGATATTCACAAGTATATGTTGATTCCCTGTTGATTACTAACCATTTCAATGGATCTTATGCAGTAAAAGGCAAAAAGTTAGCTGAATATCTTAAAATTGTTAAAAAAAATTAGCAGGATATTTCAAAATTTTTATACTTGAACATGTACCAAGAGAAAAGAATGCTGAAGCTGACGCTCTAGCAAACTTAGGATCTACTGTCAGGATACCGGATGGAACTCAGATACCAATAGTGCACATCTTGTATCCTGCAATGGAACATTTCAAATCTCAGGATAAAGAAGTAGCATGTATCCAGGATCCTGGTAATGGATATCCTGAGAAGGATCCTGAATCCTGGATGACTCCAATTATGAAGTATCTTCAAGAAGGAGATATCCCAAAGGATGCAAATCCTAAGGCTTTTAGGATGAAGGTATCTCATTTTACTATTATAAATAATATTTTGTATAAGAAATCCCTTGCAGGTCCATACCTAAGGTGCTTGGAAGATCCTGAAACCAAGGAGGTACTTCGGGATATACACGAAGGAGACTGTGGCAACCATACTGGGGGTAGATCTCTGTTCTCGAAGGTGTTGAGAACAGGATATTACTGGCCGACCATGAGAAAGGATGCCACGGAGTATGCTCGGAAATGCGATGCATGTCAAAGATACGGCAACATCCTGCATCAGCCTGCAGAACCATTATATCCTATCATATCCCCTTGGCCGTTTATGAAATGGGGAATGGATATAGTGGGAAAACTTCCAAAGGCTCCAGGAGGAAAGGTTTTTATGCTGGCAATGATAGATTATTTCTCCATGTGGGTCGAAGCGGAGGCCTTTGTTCAAGTCAGGGATCAAGAAGTGGTATCCTTCATAAAGAGGAATATCCTGACCAGATTTGGGGTACCAGCTGAGATAGTTTGTGACAATGGCTCTCAGTTCATCAGCAAAAGAACTACTGATTTTTGCAAAAGTTGGGGAATTAAAATGATCACATCTACACCGGTACATCCTCAAGCAAATGGACAAGCAGAATCCTCAAACAAGATAATTGTCAACAATTTGAAGAAAAGACTTGGAGCTAAGAAGGGAAGATGGGCAGAAGAACTACCATTTGTCCTATGGGCTGATAGAACAACTGTGAAGAATGCTACTGGGCAAACCCCATTTTCTTTGGTATTTGGGGCAGAAGCAGTGATCCCGATAGAAATGGTGATACCGACAGCTAGATCAAGCCTACGGGATCCAGAATCAAATCCCGAAATCTTATGTCTAGAACTGGATACTATTGATGAGACAAGAGATGCAGCAAAGCTAAGGATGGCAGCATATCAACAGAGGATATCCAGAGCATATAACAAGAATATAAGGACTAGAAGGTTCCAACTTGGATATTGGGTGTTAAGGAAAGCTTTTCAGAATACTACGAATCCTGCTGATGGAAAGTTGGCTCCAAAGTGGGAAGGACCCTATGAGATTGAATCGGAGTCCGGAAAAGGAGCATACCAGCTTAAGAATATGGAGGGGGATATACTACCAAGATCCTGGAATGCTATACACCTTAAGCTTTATTTCAAGTGAGTTTAGAATTTAATTTCTAACTCAGGATGGTATGAATTCTATCTCTTTTAAATATGTTTGATTTGATTTATTCTTTGAAACCCAATACTGACTTAAGCATCGGAGGGGTGTTAGCCAAACTAACACCCACCTTAGTTTGAAGATGTTTTGCAGTATATGCTTCGGGATATAGCTCCAGGATACACACTCAGGATACTTCAAAAGATTAGAGGATTGGCCCCCTCTCTCACGTTTCTCCCGAATTGGGTTTAAACACCCCGCCTGGAGCGCAAGTTATCCAGGGATAGTTCAAGGTGTCGGGACCGGTTCATGTAAAAGTGGCTGACAATTTCGTTACTGTTGGTTATACCATGGATCCTTAAGGTATATGAGGATTGATCACCCTCTCTCGCGAAAGGGTATTTTCATACTCTCTAAGGTTTAAAGGTTTTCACCTTTCTAAGTCTTGGAGTTTATACACTCCCGCCTGTAGTGCACGAAAATTTGGGATTTTCCCCAGGATACTAAGGGTTTATCCCCAGTGAAACTAAACTTTTTGACAAAAATTCCAAAGATATGACAAACTACGATTATGTTTACACACGTTCTTCTGTTGGTGAAAAGTCACGAAGTTTAATCACTAAGTGAAGAGATACTCAAGTGTGTCATATATTGATGCAATATCCTACACAGACAGGGGACATCCATGCCGGGGACATTGCAAAGGATTCAAAGGTTGAGGTTGGAAATTATTGCCTAAGTGTTTCTGGTATGATTTATTATTTTTCAAGTCTTGAAAACTTTATCTAAATGATCTAAGTTTTCTAGAAAGTCATATTCAACCAAGTTTTGTCTAACATTTTTATGACAAAAGTATTGAACATTTCATCAATAAGGCTAAAAGGTTAGTTTATTGTTAATGGATTGTATTCTTGGTTTCATCTAAAAAAAAAGACCCATCCACCAAGAACACAATTAAGTTTTTAAAGCATATTTACATAAACAGTTGAAGGCTTCATCCTGGAAACACAGGATCCCTCCAACTTCAACTGTCAAACTATTCTACTTGTAGGAAATTAAAATTGTTCTAAGTGCAGGACGACCGGATGATTTAGACCCTACAAAATACAGGTATCATTAAAGACAGACTAACCAGGACACAGGTTCAGTATATGTGTACGGGATACAGGACCTGGATACTTACCTTATTAGGGAAGGAGGTCATGGGCTTGATAGATTCCGTGAAGCCAAGGTCATCATAAGAGAAACCTTTGGCAGCAGCAACAGATGGCTCCTTTTTCACCAGAACAGGCTTGGGATAGCTGTCAAGCTTCTCAAGATCGAAGAAAACATATATCCTTACCAGACATGTTGGAATGACTAAAAAATACATCTGTTGGAATCAGGATATCCAACAGTTATATTTTTGGGGACAATTATTATGGGTGAAATTCTGAGCCCATATCCTGACTTTGTATCTTGATTTTTTATTAGTTGTATATGATCAGGACACCGGATCAGGATACCGGACCAGGATATTGGTAACATCCTAAGGCAGTATCCTGACTATTACTAACAATTTGCTTGTTGATGTGTTAAAAATGCAACATATAAATTTCATCAAATGAGGCATAAAACTAACCCTTTTTTAGTACTAATGTTGGAAAAAGTGTGCTTTTGTCTTCCTTTTATATTTTCAGGATTAAATGAGCTCAAATTAACAAAAGAAGCAAAAAGACATCAAAATCTAACATAAATACAAGAAAAGGAACAAGACGTGGCATGCCCGACCCCACGACAGCATCTTCCCAAGCAAAACAAGAGATCAGAAGCCTGAACACGCCCCGTGCTCAGCCAGCACGGGGGCGTGCCCAAGTGTCAGCAGAAAAGACAAAGTGGTAGAAGCTTCTATTGCCCACCACGGGGCCGTGCTCAGCGGACACGGGGCCGTGGTCAACTATAAGATTCGCACAATCCAGCAAATCTGCATAGTACAAAGATTCTTCTGCACCACGGGGTCGTGCTCAGCGGACACGGGGGCGTGGTCAACTAAAAAGACAAAACAACATTAACTGAAGAAAGAGAAGGATGTGGACACGGGGCCGTGCCCACTGGACACAGGGCCGTGCCCGAGCTTCTGTTCAGCCTATAAATAGAAGTGCTTGGCTCAAGCTCAAACCATCCCTTGGCACACCACCTCTCTCACACTTCACCCACCACCCACCACCACCATAACACCATCATCCACCACCATCATCCATTGTCCATCGTAGAGTGTGTGAGTCGTCTCGGGATCCAAGATTGATCGTAAGAGTTCTTGACAATCAAGGCCATGTTTGCCTAAGTCTCTTACATCACTTGGTGAAGACAAAGTTTCTGGTGTAATACTTTTTATTTCTAATCTTTTACACTTTTTACTTGGTTTTGTATTAATGACTTTAATAACTAGTTGCTTATGTTGAAGGTGATCTTTCCTTATCGTTTGTCCGTGGTGTCTTGGCATTATTTTACTGTCTATATAAAATAAAAGATTTTCACCATTCATATCTCCACGGTCTATATGGAGGTATGTTGGCTACCTGGTCGGGGGTTAAGGGAACGGTTTGGTAAAGGTCTTGCCATTGTTCAGCGTTTAGAGGTCCTGCAATGGACCCGAGTCAAATTTAGTAGGACCTCCTTCAATACTTAACGGTATTGGATGGCGGGGGTCCAAACTCTTTGATCCCCTCATAAGTTAACTACTATTAATACTATAACCCGGCTATTTAGGACTGTATCCCTGCTGACTCAGACTACTTAGTCGAGGGTAACGTCACCTCCAAAAAAGGGGCCTACCATAATTTGCATTAATAACTTAATTAATTATCTTCCAATAATCCACCCTTTTAGGATTGTATCCTTGCTGACTCAAACTACTGGGATGAGGGTAACGTCACCTTCAAAAGAGGGGCCTACTACAATAACTAAGATAATCTCTTAAATATGTGCAAAAGTGCGGAAATAATCAAAGGTTACACTAGATACGAGTCGGAACCAAGTGATTCATCTTGTCTATCTGTTTTTCTTTTTATTTTATTTTTCAGCATTTAGTTAGTTTTTATTTTTCTTGGTTAAAAACATTTTTCTAAACTTTTTATTTTGATTAGACGTTGAGGAGAAACCGGTATTAAAAGCTCTTGTGTCCTTGGACGACCTCGGTATCTTGCCAACACTATACTACGCTCACGATGGGTGCACTTGCTCATATGTGTGTTTATTGTTAGTAAAATATCGTGTTTTATAAATTTAAAACTTGGCTAAAAATAAGTGTTAAGGGGACTTAAAATATACACCTAATATATATAACACTTCACACGCATCAAGTTTTTGGAGCCACTGCCGGGGACACAAGGATTTTAAGAAAGTTAGGAATCAACGGCCTAATCGTTTTT